>JAOTRN010000017.1:7546817-7560819 GCA_028566695.1 Bagroides melapterus
CCAGCCAGACATATAGACAGACAGACAGATTCCCTTCCGTCACCTTAAAAAGGCTCCTTGATGTTGCTGTAGTAGTTTCTACTGAAGTAAAAGTTTCTGTTCTGTTAGTTCAAAGTGCTTGACTGACATAAAATCCAGCCAACGCTATCCAAGCTACGTCATACGTCATACCCCTGCTGAATTTAAACAAACCTGTCAGTCGCTTAGAGAGCTAGCTAATCTTTTACATACTTTTACTGATGGAGAAGCTTGGACGGATTCTAAAATTCTTAAGTCTGAATAGACCCAAATTAATAAAAAGCTCTGAAAAGTGACTGTCATCTTGTACAACACTCTCAGACTTTAAAACCAATAAACTTCAACCATTTTTCTCAAATTAGGGACGGTTGGAAAAGGGAATAATGCAGAGACAAAAATGTACCCAAATGCACCATGTTAATGCTCTGTATCCAGAGGCGGGATGTGTGCAGTCCAAGAGAGCATTTAATTGTATAATCACACAGAAATGAACAAATATGATGATTTTTACCAGATCCATTACCGTATCTGTACCACCAGTTACCATGTACTAACTGGGGCAGACAACATCACTGGGTTTTTCCCTGAAGCAGAACTGGAAGCCTCTTAGCTCCAGTGAAGAGAAATCCCAAAGCTGCAGCAAACAAATTTATTCTACATGATTATGTTCTTTCAACTTTGTGGCAACATTATGGAGAAGATCCACATGCTTGTGCCACTCGGGTGTCCGCGTTCTTTTGGCCATATAGTGATAAAGGTTAAGTGTGCAGCGCTGATCAGACGTTCTGCATCTCTCTCTCTCTCTCTCTCTCTCTCTCTCTAGTCTGTACGTCTTTATTATGCATTAAAGGAAGTTAAAACTTCTTAAATGCTGAATAGGCCAGGATGTGGCTCACAAGCTGTATTGGAGGGGAGGTTTTGGCATTAATGTGATATTTTGCACTCTTTCTTGGTAAACTGAAACACATGAAAAGCATCTATATTCGTACATTTCCCCTGCTGGGGTTAATATATTCAGCCATTACTCCTCAGTTTTCAGATAAACACAAAGAACCTGGCAAGCATGTAATACACACACACACACACACACACAAAATCATTTCTCTCTAAATATATACATCAGTGTATGACTTATGAATTAATATGCCATATAACTAGAATGAATTAATTGATGCTTTATAATATCTTCCTTTAATAAAATGCTTCCTTTAATAAATAATCACCCAAATTGTTCTCATTAATAAAAGACCTGCTAACCTTAATCCCTCTTCTTGTATACCTACCTGCTCGCTCACATGCTAAGACAGAGAGTGATGCCCCATACAGTGATAGAGAGGCATGGGTTAATTGCATTTGACATGATAAAAACTGTTTGTTTTTTCCCCCAAATCAAATTCGAACCTCCTGCCCAGTGCAAGAATTGATTTATGGCCTGTCTTTAATTGTCTATTAAAATGCAATTACAAGCTGCTGTTCAGATGAACAGAGCGACGGTTCCGTTGATACCTCCTTGAATGTCAATGTGATAAACACACACACACACACACACACACACCAGAAACAGAGCCAGAAAAGATCAGATCAGTATATGTTTTGCAAACATGAATCCAATTAGCTCCTCGCTATGTATTAATATTTTACCTTGAATTCTCAGCACACCCTACACATAATGCAACCGATGAATTTTGTGCTTTCGCATAAATATGATTTTTGACAACAGAAGCCAGCAGTTTCACCTGCACTTAGCGGTTACTCAGACAGAACGTCTGCGCTTTACTGTTTCAGCAGGCTGAATCCACTTAGCTGCACTATCAACTCAGCCTTTTCTGCTCGCTCAGCTGTAAATCCCACCAATCAATATCGCTGAGCCACATTAAAACTGCCTCGATCTGCAGCGCCTCGCTCCTGTCTGAGCTAAAAGCCTTGATGCTGTCTATCACACAGATGTTTAGACTGATTTAAACATAAATGTTCTCCGAATCAGTTCTAACCAAAGCAGAGCCACTTCACTGCATTGAATACAGACTGAAAACTGATGTCAAATTTCCCATGCACCACAAATTTCGTCTCTTTGCATCGACCACATTTGGGGACTATTTTAGAAACAATAAAGTTGATTGGCTTCAAAATGTCCTCTGTTCCCGAGAAGACCGGCTAAGTGTCCTTTATTTGTTTATTTTTCGGCGTGACTGTCATCCCGTCGAGAGCGTTCATCCCCTCCCTTATAGTAGAGCCCCAATCATAATTAACCAAGGCAGCTTCTAATTAGGAGCTAAAAATCCACACAGGAAAGACTGATTGGTTCATTTTCTCCAGCCATACACCACCTGTTTTGCTCGATTCATTACCCAATTTGTTAATTTTATCTCCTCGTTTTCCAGGTTTAATTAAAGGTTGCAGGGGCCAAGAATGACATTTTGAAGACTCTTTCAGACCCGTCCTTATCTTTCAGGGGTGTACCTTAATCACAAGCATCACTTATGTGCTCCCATTATGCCTGCTAAAGGTGAGTGTGTGCGGATGCAGGATTTGAGATGAGCCTTTGCTTCCTGCTCTGTACTCTTGTTAGAAGGAGAAAGTATCGTAACAAAGAGGTGTAGAAGCAGAAACTCTTCCCTCACAATATGATAATCTTCACTTCAAGTGTGTATCAAAGGCCTGGTTATACCTTTGTAATGTTTTGATTTTTTCACTGACCCCTAACACACCTCAAAGCTGTACAGGACATGCTTTTTCTTCTGTACTGGCTGACACATCAAGCTTTCTCTGAGAAGAGTCTAAGGATCTAATGTATCAGAGTTAGACAGAGGAGGGAGGCGAGGCACAACCAGCTTTGAGAAGTCATGGTATATGAAGAACTGACCATTGCCTCCATATGTAGAGTGACTGACCCTGATGAAGTGAATGACCCTAAACCATCCTGAGCAAGCTCCAGGAAGTCACAGTTTGCTGAGACTGTCTTGAAAAACTCTATCGTCCTCCATAGAGCCTTATACCTTTGGAATAAACTGGAACACAGACTGTGAATGAAGCTTTGTTGCCTAACATCAGAGCCTGACCTTCTAAAGCTCCTGAGGCTGAATGATCACAAATCCCCACAGCCACACTCCGTGGAAAACCTTTCACAGAGGGATGTATGTTATTATAAGAGTAAAAGCAGATTAAATCCAGATGTATGCCAGTGGTTTTGAAATAGGATGTTCAGCTAGGACATATGGGTGAGATGCTCAGGTGTCCACATATAGCACGTGTTTAGTGTTCTGCTGAAATTTCCACTCACTAACACTAATGCACAGTGGCATAGATTCTACAAGATGTACTAGTGTCAGGATCTTGGACATTTTTTCGACCTATTGAGATGTTGGGGCATTCCAGCTGTTTTTGTGTCATGTGTATATGTTTTTCTGTTTCAGTGTCTCCCCCCGCCCGAGCCTTAATTCCTTCCCGCCTCCACATACATGTTCCTAAAGTCTTTTGTTATGTCTTTTTCTGTGTCTAGTTTCGAATTTCAGTTTCTGTTTCTTTTTCTCCTCAGTTTTTCCCTGTGTTTTCCGGTTATCTCTGATGTCCTGACGTTATCTCCGTGTTTGGGTCGGGCTTTTGATTTTTTGCTCACCGTTTTTCCTTGACAACTAGAGGGATAGATATCATCCTTCCAAAAAGATATTCTCTCAGCTGATGATTGGGTGATGGCAGTGTTAAGCGCTGTTGAAAATGTCTGTCCAAACTCTCCAAGTGGGTGGGTGTGAAGACCCTGGCATGTGATTTAGAGCATTTTCATACTCTTCAGACCTTTCAGAGAGCCTTCATGCCTGTGGAAGTGGACCATATCATCCTGAAAGAGAGCCATCAGGATAGAGATCACAGAATAAAGACTCGATTGCACCGGGACAAATATTTTGGCGTTTAACGCAATGAACCCAGGCTCGTTTTTTTTTTTTGGTTTGATGTGTCACGTTAAAACTGGCTTACCAATGAGATGGGTGCTTTTGTTCACGTGCCAGGAGCTGTGCAGTTACAGTAAAACATGACGCTCAAGCAGATACCATGATGAAGATGCATCGTGGCAAGATGAATGTAAAGCTGCTGGTCTCAGTGGTTCCAGAAAAGAAAGTGCTTTATGAGAAACATTGCTGCTGCTCCTTGAATCATCCATGTTATATTTGTTTATTTAAATGGTGACATCTAAGTAGCTTTCAACTATATACAGTATTTAATTCTAGAATTTTTTTTTTTCCCAGAATTTGCTTGCGGTATCTATTTGAATATTTGATGGGGACCAACATTCTGAGACCACATGAGACTTTCAATTGTAAAACTGCTAATTTTAGGGTTTTAGAATTTTTAAATATTTAAAACAAAGAAAGGAAATGATCAATATCTTGAGTACACACACACGTAGATAGATAGAAAGAGACAGAGAGAGAGAGAGAGAGAGAGAGAGAGAGAGAGAGATAGAATTGTCTATTTGGAGCCACATATATCTATCTGTCCATCTGTCTGTCTATTTAATTTTAATATTAAGTTTTAGGGATTAGGGGTAGGTTGGTTTTGTCCACAATTCTTCATATAAGAAGTTCGTACTTCATAAAAGAAGTTTTCATAATTCCAACTCATTATTAGATCAGAATCTATTAAGAAAAAAAAAACTTTAAGCATCCATAAATAAAGTGACCTGGTTTCGACACACAGGCCATGTCGATGTCCCACAGACAAGTGACAGAGCATGCTAAATAAGCACATGCATGCTGGTTGAGTAATTATTAGCTCGGTATTTAACCGTCTCGTGTCAAGTCGTCCGGGTGTTTCGTCTCAGCAGTCTACACATAAAGATTTCTAACGTCTAAGTACGACAACAAGTCCATATGGTGTTTGTTATACAGTCGTCTTATACTGTGTGTGTAAGTGGGTATGAAATAGCAAGAGAGCTGCTCAAGTGATGTGAGATATCTGATGTTTGTGCGGTTTAAGAAGATCTCCAGAAGGGACGTGAATTACAGCAGCTCTTTGTCAGAATGTAATGAGGGTGTATCATTTACACAACGTACAGTACAAATCACAAGAGATTCTGGAAAATGTGTCCCAAAAATGATTTTATAATTTTATTCATTTCTAGGATTACATTAAAAAAAAGGAAAGAAAAAATACGTGCTCAGGCTGATGTCGGCTCGACGTTGTCGTGCCACTTGTTATTTCTCTGTCACTTCTTCTGTTGGAATGCCCTCCAGAAAGCAGATGTTGGTGGTTTAGCGTAAATAACATCGCGCCCTTGGGCCACTGACAAACTAATCAATTACAGGTG
The DNA here is from genome assembly GCA_028566695.1 of Bagroides melapterus. Classification (NCBI taxonomy): domain Eukaryota; kingdom Metazoa; phylum Chordata; class Actinopteri; order Siluriformes; family Bagridae; genus Bagroides; species Bagroides melapterus. Next base: position 7,552,138 of record JAOTRN010000017.1, read on the forward strand.
AAGTCAATTCACCAGCTGGGTTTTACAAAAGAGTTCCTTTGATTTGGAAGTGAAGAGAACTTTTTTACATTTAAAGTCCACTTTAGTTTATAATTTGAGAAAATATTTCAGAAGTGTTGAAGAGTTCGTGTTTTGGAGTTGTGCTTTGAAGTGACCCAAGTGTAAATCCCAGCATTTAGTCTCAAGAATCGCCTCAGCAACGTGTGTAAGAAGCGTGAATGAGGCTGTGTTTATAGTTCTGCACCTGCACGTTTGTGAATATAGATGTCTGACACAAGGCATAATGTGAATGTCTCCACTAAGGGCAAGAAAAAAAAGCCAAAATCAAATAATTATGTTTCACTGCGGTAAGAACGAAAGAAGAAACACTATAATCCTATTTTCCGATTTTCTGGATATCATGTGTTTATATATAACTGCTGTCCCATTGCCTCTAACTACAGCCTCTCCCCTGGTCTCAACTCGTTCATGATCATGTTTGTCTGCTATCTAACTGCCTGCCCCTGTTGCTAACACCCTCATTTATTTCCAAGCATGCACTTACTGGAACACCTGTACATCTGCTAATTCATGCAATTATCCAAACAGCCAAACATTTCACAGTGGTGCATTGTATAAAATAATGCAGACAAAGGTTAAGATGGCCACGTTGTTAGTGTGAGAATTTCAGAAACCCCTGAGATTTTCATGCATAGCGGTTGTGGCAGTTCTGCCTTGTTAAAGACAGAAGTAAGAGGAAAAACTACCAGACTGGTGTGAGCTAACGAAAAAAGCTAGAGTAACGTAAATAAACGCTCCTTACAACCATGGTGAGAATAAAACCATCTCAGAACACACAACACATTGATCCTTTAGGTGAATGGACTACAACAGAAGACCTTATCGAGTTCAGAGGAGAAAAGCTATCTGAGGCTGAACTGGGCACAGGATCACCAAAACGGGTCAGTTGAAGGTTAGAAAAATGGATCCTGGTCTGATAAATCTTGATTTCTGCTGAGGCATGCAGACGGCAGGGTCCAATCGAATCCATAGATAAAACTGAGGGTAATAATATTCTTTGCATATTTTGGGCCCTTTAATAGCAATAGCTTGAATTCCACAGCCACATAACGGTATTGTTACTGACCATGGCCATCATTCATGGCCAACATCTGCACTGATTACCTCACTGTGGACCAAAAGCACAAAGGAAATAGTCCACCACTTTGTTTAACCCATATCATAAAGTCTTAAGGGAGGTCCTATTCACTACTATGTTCCTAATATATTGGCTGTGAGTATATAAACTGTAGGTCTGTAATCATAACCACTATATTCGCTGGAACAAATCAGACATTTCTTCCTTGTATGCTAACATTTGTTTCTGTTGAGAGCCCATTAGACCATGAAGGTTTGGAGCTCCCTGTCCACCATTACAACCTTTCAGAGGTCTTTAGTAAGAGCAAGGCCAGTGCTCTTCCCCCACACCATCTATATTGATCATTAAGGTCTAAATGTGATCCCTTATTCCCAGTTGAATGCAAGACTACATAACAATAAAGTAAGACTATATTAAGTCTCCAGCAGCTGCTGGTTCGTTTGTGGAAAAGAAAAGAGAAGGTCTTCATCCATGTTTTGGGTGGTTTGTCATTATGGGGATCTTAATAACACCACTATGTAATAAATTAGCTGTAAGTGTATACAAACGTCTTCTGGTACTGTGTCTCCTTGACAGTTTGATTACCTGTGTATGGTCAGCTCTACTTAGTTTAGCAATGTCTGTGACTCGGCTAACATATGGTGATGGCAGACTTAGAAAAGCTTTCAGAAAGTGCGGTTGTTAACGAAGACTTTAAGGCCAACAACAACAATAACCATGGATGTCCTTCATGCCTTGGGAGAGGAGCTCTCCAGCCAGATGCAGCAGCACACTTCCCTTGTGTCCAGTGTTCCAGATTTTACTACACTTCTATCCCACCTCACCGAAAAGGAAGTTTATTAGACCATTAACTAACCCGTTTTTCCTTTCACCTAACTCTCCTGGAGAACTCTAATGATGAGCAATCTTAATGTAAAGGATTTTCAATTTTAACACCTTCACATGCTCCTCTTGATCTGATCCTGCTCATATTAGCCATCCAATTTCTATGTGTACTGGGAGGATATAAGGCTGAGCCAGTGGTATAGTTGGTAAAGTAGTGAGATATTATAAACTTTTTACCAGTCTTTTTAAAGAAATGTTCTTGATTATCTTTGGAATCTGAAAATTCAGATTGGTTGGATTTTACCCCTTGGTTGCCAGTAGTGGCTATATGCACGGATTCTTGCCACGGATAATCGAAGGAGTCTAAAATCAGATTTAGTCGCTGGCTTGTTAGGGTTTAATAAACTTCCTGAATACCTACATCCTCACTGAATGACCTCCAATGAGAAATTCCACCGAAGAGGCAGACCAGTTCATTCATCCAGGACCCATTCACACGTTTACACGGTGAGCAGGAAACGTGAGAGTTTCATATCTTCTACATTCCAGTTGTTTGTGGTTCTGCACCTGCTCCATCCCTGATCGACTCCGGAGTCGCATTCCCGAAAGCCCACACATTATTCTGGATCTCCCCTGGTGCTGTAATCATAACCACCATATCTGCTGAAACAAATTAGACATTGTTTCCTGGCCAGACTCAGGCTCTTGTACGCCATCATTTGTTTCTGCCGTCATTTGTTTTTGCTGAGAGCCCATCAGACAAGGAACCTGTAACAACCTTTCAGAGGTCTTTAGTAAGAGCAAAGCCAATGCACCTCCTCCACACCAACTATATGATTACGCTATTGAGGCAGTTAATGGTTCTGTATCTTCAAGGTCTAGACTTGATCCCTTATTCCCAGTTGAAGACTACATTAAATCTCCAGCAGCTGCAGGTTGTTTGTGGAGAAGAGAGGAGGAGGTCTTCATCCATGTAGTGATTATAGAGAACTTAATAACACCACAGTGAAAAAATTCCTGTGCTCTCCTATTAATGTCTTCTGTTATGGTGCATGGGGTTTTCCAGCTGTATGATTATGACTGCCAGGTAATAAATAACAGCAATCATCCAGCGTTTGAATGGCAAAGAAAAGCCAGCTTCGAACTCTTGTGCATCTCCATGCTCACCGCAATGTGTGAGCCATCAATTTCAGAATACTTCAAGCTGCTTTTGGGAAAACCCAACATCTGTCCATGCATTCTCATAAGACCAGCTAATTAAGGAGTTGGACAGGAGGGTTGAAAAGTACAACTTTATACAGTCAACTGAAAGAAGGAGAGGTTTACGGGAGCTGTGGGTAGTTTGGAGTAGAAATTCAGTGTACAATGAAAGGAATGGAAAATATACAGGATTGGGAACCTCATGTTCATTAAAATATTATAGATCTTAGATCTTACATTATAAATAAGGGTGACTGAGGTTTAGGTACTGCAGCAAAGTTTGATTTCTGTTGTATCTTAGGCTGAAAGGATACAACAAGGATAATAAAATCTCCACAAGAGATGTGTGTGATGGTACTGATTTGGGTGGTGTTTGGGGAATCTATCTATCTTGTCCATACCTGTTCATTCTGGGACTACCATGGTCACAGGGATCAGCTGGGGCCTATATATTAAAGTTGTGGAATGGCTTTTGACGGAAAACATAAATGTGACACCCATAATTGCTGAATGGATTGTACTACTTAGAATCCATGAAGATGGCTTTAGGACCGCAGTTGGCACAACTCGGCCTCCATCAGTTGAACAAAATAGACTTTAGAACCTCACTATCCAGTTAGAGTATTTAGCAGAAGTCATTATCCAGAACGATTTACATTTGTCTCATATATACAACTTGAACTTACAACCTTCCGATCATTAGTTCAGTATGTTTATTTTTTTTAGATCAATAGTTCTGTTTTTTTTCGTGCTTAGACTCAAAAAAGAGCTGGCAACCACAGTGTTGTAAACTACAAAATTTTAATAATCTGAATGCGGCACTGTAAACTGTCTCTGAATGCAAGGAACTTTCCCTGCATGAATACTGATGTAACTTAAGTTTCATTTCTGAATACGATCCATAGAGTTGGAAATGCATTTCTATTTTCATATTCATACAGTCTGGATTTCTTGATGAGAGTAAAATTGTAGATGCTTTTATGATTTTCTTTCTATTTTTTTTGGAACCATCAAGCAATTTATTATTCGACATCAAGGACAAAATGCAGGGTTTTAAAAACATTATTGGTGCCAAAAAGACACTTTAATAAAGCTCAGATATTTACAGAAAGTGTCTGGTTGAGGATGATGTGAGAGTGGTTTTAAGAGGAGGAAGTGGATCACCGTTAGACTGCTTATAGTTTTTTTTTTCTGAAGTTAAAGAGGTTTCCTAAAAGCAAGCCAAAGCTGTGTGAGTGTGTGTAGCGCTCATTTGTAAGAGGAATGAGAATCAACTTTATGCCCTATAGCCCCATGTTGCTCAGGTCAGCAGGGGGCAAGATGGGGTCAGGAGGATGTGTTAGTGGGGTGTCCCCTTGGCCTCCTTAATGATGAGTGATGTTCTCCAATTAGGGATGCTGACGGCCCCTAAAGTAGCCAGCCATTAATCACATGCCTGCCCTGTAACAAAAAAAAAAAAATGGCTCTTTGATTTATGATTCCTCTGTCACTCCCATTGCCTCCCCTTACCACTCTCGCTCACCTTCATCCATGTCCTGCATTTTGTGGTTGGTTGACTTCTGGAATTAGTGCCTTTCTTGGCAATGATAAATCAATCAGCCTTGGCTATATTGGGAGAAAGGGGCTGTGACCTTTCATGTACAGGAAAGAAACGCCATCACTAAATAACCGCATCAGTACGCCAAATATATGACTACTGTCACTCCAGCTCATGACGTTACACCTCCTCCCCAACAGACGTCACTGCCTTAACAGACTATTAGCTTAGCTTCTGGATCACCATTTCCAGTGTATAGAAAACTTTGCATTGGTAGTGAAGTCTTGCCAATCTCAGTGTTTGCAAATCCTAACAGGACTTATGTATGTTTCCTACCGGTGCCCAAAGTCTTCATGACCAGGGGGTTCTGTCTGAGACATTACATCATACATTGTACATTGATGGCATTTAGCAGACACTGTTATCCAGATCGACTTACATTTTTATCTTATTTTGTACAACTGAGCAATTGAGGGTTAAGGGCCTTGCTCAAGGTCCCAGCAGTAGAAGATGCTGGCCCTGAGATTTGAACCAAAACCTTCTGATCAGTAGTCCAACACCTTAACCACTAAGATACCACATTCCTCACACCACCTTGTCAACAGAATTTGCCATCACATGAGTTATACCTTATTTTATCTTTGCAGAGTCTTGGTGTAAGTTCGTGTTTGCCGTGTTGTAGACCGTTGTGCTGTCTGTTGACTCTCTTTTAAGATTTTGTCCCAGACTGCCATTAAAACCATAAGAGATTGGTTGTGGGATTAAGGATTAGGATTCCCAAACTGTGAGAGGAAAGCAGTCTACCTATTGTGAGAGTTCAATTATCCTTGCAATGTCTTTACCTCCTGCAGTTTACACATTCACACGAATCAGCATGCGAAAAAACGAAGCAACAATTCTCAAACACGCATAACAGAAATGTCACTTACGTAGTCGGAATCGGCCTTGGAGTCGTAGTACTCTATTGCGCTCTCCTGAAAACAAAAAACAAAACAAAACAGAGAACATATAAATAAACGGTGTAACGCTGAGAAATAAATAAAGGCTGTTTCTGTTTCTACCCCAAATTCACTTTCGGAATGATGTTCCGTGTTTGCTAATGGAAAACCGTGGTAATGTAATAATGACCCTTTCCTTAGGCCACACTTAGGAGTCAGAAATGTCAATCTGCCTTTTAGGTTGTTTGTCATTCAGTGTGACTGTGAGAAATTCATGATTGTTAAATAGATTAGTTAGACAGAATGGTTTACAAACTGCTTGAGGTTAAAGAAGAATTATATATGCCTGTAAAGCTTTATGAAATGACTGCAATTGCACCATGGATGACATTTTGCTATGTCATTTTCTGTTAATACAATATGAAATAATGCCAATTAACAGAATCAGACAGTGTTTTCTCGGCTCGAAAGCCCGCACAATTCCTGATAATGCTCTTGTGCATCAATATGTGGTTTAATTTGAACAGATTATTGCAATCAAATTGAAATTATTCAAAGTAGCTCCACCAAGTGTCATTAACATCACAGTCGACAATGGCCTGAAAATGAAACCATGCCCATTATCCAGGTATTGTAGAATACGTACTGAAATAAAAGAGAGTGAGTAAGATTGTGTAATGCTCCAGAAAAACCCAGTCAATGTTCTCTCCTGCCTCTGAAATGTCCTTGACATGATTTCTGCAGTAATTAGTACAAAATGTCCGAGTGATGCAAAGAGAACAGAATTTTTTTTTTTATTTCCTCCCTGAATCCAGTGTGTCAGTCTGGCATCAGACCCTGTATTTGGAATCTGATCTCTAAATATAGCACACAACTGCCATGCTACTTAACTCTACTGAGAGGAGTAATGTGTATTGTGTAATGAAGTTTAAACAGAGGTTGAGAGCAGCATATCCATCTCGTCTAATGCCACTGCAGTCGCACGCTGAGACTCCCTGCTGTCTGATCTCTGCAGGCAGCCTGTATCTCTTCTCCTCCCTCTCTCCTCCGCTCATGTCTTCTTTACGTCCCCAAAGACGACAGGCTCTCAAGGGCAACGGAGCGCCGGATGCCTAAGTGTGGGATTTGAGTGTCACTTCTTTTATTAAGTCTGAACCCCACTCGCTTTCATTCTCCCCCTTTCTCTCGCTTTGTATCTCTCTATCTTTCTCATCCCGTCTCCCTTTTTTTTTTCTGGCCCGGCTCCAGCTCCTCTTCGAGCTGCCAAGGCTAACACAGCAAGTCCCAGTTGCTGTGATGACAGCCGGCACTGAGATCGCTGTAATGGCTGAATGAACACTCAGCAATCTGCAACTCTCACAAATCTACTGATTGATCCACAACACAAACACACCCACACAAACACACACACACACACACATGCTCACGTATTCTAAATCTAATCTGACCTCTCTAAATATACAACAAAATGGGGAGAAAGACAAACAAAGGAAAGACAGGATGAGTGAGTCCACCATGGCCCAGACACACACTTAAACACACCTACACCTCTACACACAGCCAGCTGCCTCCCCAAACAGGGAGAAGAATAGTCTATATCCCCTTTCAGGATTTTTTATCCCATTAGCTAGAGTGGGAGTGATATAGAGAAAGAGAGAGAGAGAGAGAGAGACAGAGAGAGAGAGAGAGAGAGAGAGAGACTATAAGAAAGACACAGAAAAATAGACATTCAATAAAAAAGACAATGAAGAAAAAGAATGATAGGAAGGGACTGATGAGGAAAGACAGGAATGAGAGCAGAAAGGCAAGGAAACAGGAATATTGCAGAGGGGAAAAAGATAATGATGGAAAAAAACATTGAAAAAATGAAGATGATGCAGGAACAGAGGAAAGAGAGTGGAAGAGGAAAGACAGCAAATGCGATTAGAATGGAAGGGATGAAAAAGACAAGATAGTTTGGTAAAGAGAATAAAAGAAATAAACAGAAATAAACCAGAGCTGAATGATGTTTTGTGTGTGACAGAGAGAGAGAGAGAGAGAGCGAGAGAGAGAGAGAGTTGGGAGAGGATGGGAGAGTTTGCTATTAATAGCACTTGTCTGGCAGCAGAATGTTGCTTGAGAGGGTACTGGCCTGCAGTGTGTGTGTGTGTGTGTGTGTGTGTGTGTGTGTGTGTGAGAGTGTTCTCTGACTCTGGTCCTCTGGGTAAAACCATTGTGCTGACTACAGTCTTAGACACTGCACATGTCAACATGTTCATCCTCATTTCTCTAGGTTGTGAGTCAACACAACAGCACTGTATTTCAGTGCTGCATACCATTATTATGTAACACTGACCACTCCCACTCCCGCTCACAGCCACTCTGACCACTCCCGCTCACTCTCACAGCCACTCTGACCACTCCCGCTCACTCTCACCACTCCCGCTCACAGCCACTCTGACCACTCCCGCTCACTCTCACAGCCACTCTGACCACTCCTGCTCACTCTCACCACTCCTGCTCCCGCTCACAGCCACTATGACCACTCCCGCTCACACTCTCAGCCACTCTGACCACTCCCGCTCACGCTTACAGCCACTCTGACCACTCCCGCTCATGCTCAAAGCCACTCTGACCACTCCCGCTCACACTCTCAGCCACTATGACCACTCCCACTCACTCTCACAGCCACTCTGACCACTCCCGCTCACTCTCACAGCCACTATGACCACTCCTGCTCACTCTCACAGCCACTCTGACCACTCCTGCTCACTCTCACAGCCACTCTGACCACTCCCGCTCATGCTCAAAGCCACTCTGACCACTCCCGCTCACACTCTCAGCCACTCTGACCACTCCCGCTCACTCTCACAGCCACTCTGACCACTCCTGCTCACTCTCACAGCCACTCTGACCACTCCCACTCACTCCCAAAGCCACTCTGACCACTCCCACTAACTTGTACAGACACCCTGACCACTCCCACTAACTTGTACAGACACCCTGACCACTCCCACTAACTTGTACAGACACCCTGACCACTCCCACTCTTTCTCACTGACACC
>JAOTRN010000017.1:7562568-7574123 GCA_028566695.1 Bagroides melapterus
AGTATAGTATAGTATAGTATAGTATAGTATAGTATAGTATAGTGTTGTATAGTGTTGTATAATATAGTATAGTATAGTATAGTATAGTATAGTATAGTATAGTATAGTATAGTGTTGTATAGTATAGTATAGTATAGTGTTGTATAATATAGTATAGTATAGTATAGTATAGTGTTGTACAATAGTATTACAATATAGTGTAATATAGTATAGTGTTGTATTGTATAGTTCAGAGTGTCCGCGACTTACGACGGAGATTCGTTCTTACAATATGTCATAAATCGATTTTTAGTGTAAGTCGGAACACACATAAATACAGTATGTACGTACATAAGTATCAAAGTCACTCACCTATGCTAATGCAGTATGTATATTAAAGTCATAATCTAGGACATAACAAGACACTTTTATGACATGAAAACATAACTTCTTCTCTCCCTTTTCTGTGCATTTCACAATGTCTAATTTAATTTCCACTCCACTGACATGGCCACAGTACCACGTTTTCTTCCCCCACTAGATGAGATGAACTAGTCCATCCACGAAGTTTGTATTTACGTAGGACAAACACAATTTTTTAAATGATTTATGGGAGGTCGTCATAAGTCGGTACCGTCGTACGTGAGGACCCTCTGTATAGTATAGTACAGTATAGTATAGAAAAGTAAAATATTTTGTCTTTGTGGTATCCACAATGAAAATGAAAATGAAATTCTCCACTTTCTTATGGTTCTTTATAATTCTCCTTTTTCTTATGGTGAGCATCTCATATGTATGTATTTTAATCATTGAAAAACTTCTCTCATTCAACCATTCGCATTTGGAGACCTTTCTGATTTGGCTCAGCACTCCATTTCTGAGATGCTCTCCAGGCACTCGGACTCCAGAGATCTCCATCACAGAGTGTACAATGGCCCTCTAATGGAAACCGACTTCCTATCAAACACAATCACACATTTCATTTGCTGCTCTTCATTAGGCCATAGACTGGCCAGAGAGTGGTGCTGAATGAGACAAAAAAAAAGAGATAACAAAGACATAAGGCTTGGCACTCAGACACCACACTCCACTGTCCTCGTCCATCGTCCACTAAGAGCAGGAGCGTGCAGGGTCAACCTGAGATAAACCACGTCAGACTTTCTGACCGACACAGAGCAGTATTTTTGGTCTAAATGCAAATTGTTCAATAGTTCAAATGAGTGATAAAGGTGCCTGCAAAATTATAATCCAAGCTGAATGATTTACTCACTGAGAGTGCTCAAGTCTACTAGTGTGATGAACATTGTACTTCTTATATATACAGTATATCAGGATGCCATTTGCAAAATACTTAAAAGTGACTGGTCAAAAATTGCTATTAAACCTTTTTGTGGTTCGTTGGTTAAAGCCTTTTATTAAAGTGTGTTTTGTGTCATGAAAAGTGATGGTGGGACCAACAGCAGATAAAAGTAGGGCTGCAGCTGCTTGCGGGGCTGGAAATCGGACTAGGGTCAGTGCTGGAGCTGAAGAAATAATAAAAAAAACAAAGACACAAGTCCCAGATGGGGAAAGAGATCTAGAAAAGAGCCCCAAGCCCCAATAAAATGAGGAGAGGTGAGTGTTATGGTGTGACAAGAGAGGAGGGGAGCATGCTGGGTAATGGGGTTACGGGAGAGAAACATGGCCGTTGTCCTAACACCATGCCCTGAATCTGGACACGCAAGAAAGGGACACAGCAGTTTATCGAGTAAAATATCAGAAGTGTCAGGAGATGGTCTGAGTAAAGAGATGGAAGAAACCTTGATCCTGTGAGGAGAATAGATGAGTGGAATCCGGTCGCTGAGGTGAATAGGAAGAAACAGAGTGATCTACTCTCTTAATACTCTGTCCTGATTTATGAAAGACAGCTGACCAACTTCCTTGCTCTACTGACTTGACTACATCACTGTGTCATACATGGGAGAGAGAAAATCATGTGAAAAGAGCTGATGATATACTCACGTTCATACCTGCAAGTATACGGTCAAATACATATTCGGAGGAGCTTGAAAATTTTCAAAATTACAGTACTAGTGTTTACATATGTGTCTTGAATTGACCTTTAAGGTCTTGAATACACAATGAATATGTGAAACTCCTGTTCACTAGGTTACAGACTTAAGATACCATAAGTTTAAAACACCTTTTTTTTAAAAACTTAACTTAAAAAGTTTTGTTTGTTTTTTTCATACACACTTACAACAAACAGGGGAGGGGGTGCTAGTTCAATATTTCATGAAGAGGTAGGTCTTCAGCCATCGCTTGAAAATAGTCAGTGACTCAGTTGTTCGGACACCTAGGGGAAGTTCATTCCACCACCTCGGTGCTAGAACAGAAAAGAGTCTTGTTGTTTACCTACCTCTTACCCTGAGAAATGATGGGACCAGTCGAGCAGTGCTGAGGGGGTGAGGTACAGTGCGAGGAGTGATGAGTGCTTTGAGGTGAGAAGGATCTGGTCCATTAATTGGCTTTGTAGGCAAGCATCAGTGTTTTGAATTGTGCATTTTGGATTATTTGCAGAGGACGAATTGTGTCCATAGGTAGTCCTGCAGCAGTGAGTTGCAGCAGTCCAGTCTTAAAATGACAAGAGACTGAACAAGTACCTGAACAGCCTGTGTGGTCAAATATGGCCAAATCCTTCTATTGTTATAGAGAAGAAACCGACATGAGAATGTCACATTAGCAACATGTGAGGAAAAGGACAGTTGATTGTCCATGGTTACCCCAAGGTTGCGAGCTGTGTCTGAAGGGGAGATCAGGTCATTGTGTAGGAATGTTGCAAGATCCTGACCTGGGGATGAATCACCTGGAATGATCAGCAGTTCAGTTTTACTGGGATTGAGCTGCAACTGATGAGCTGACATCCACATCTTGCAGGTTGTTCTGTGAGAGATAGGTAGATGGTTGGTTATACACAATGCGTTCGAGAATTTTTGAAAGAAAAGAGAGAAGTGATAACAGTCTGTAGTTACTGATGTCTTATGGAGCAGGTTTCTTTAGGGTGGGAATAACCCTTGGTCTCTTGAAGGTAGTTGGTACATAACCAGATGTTAGGGGTGCATTGATGATTGAAGGGCAGAATGTATTGAGAGATGGTCTGAAGCACAGTGGAGAGGAGAGGATCCAGTGGGCAGGTGGTCGGATTGCAGGACTGGATGAGTTGGAAAATCTCTTCTGCTGCAGGAGCAGAAGTGAAGGTCTGGCAAATTCTATCAATCTTCTTGTGGCAAAGTATTCCTGCAGTCAGGGAGGATGGAGCTAGGGTTTGAGTAGAGAGGAGAAGATGTTGTGAAGCTTACGAGGGTCTTGCTCAGAAGCTTCAAGCTTTTCCCTGTAGAAGGAGGTCTTGGCAGTAGTCACATCTGAAGAGAACTTGGCCAGGAGCGTAAGGTAAGAGGCAAGATCACCGTCGAGTTGTGACTTCTTCCACTTTCTCTCTGCTGATCTAAGCTCTATTTGATTATTGTGCAACACATCTGAAAGCCAAGGAGCCGAACAAGTAGTCTTCTTGGGTTTAGTGGAAAGAGGGCAGAGAAGGTCCTAGGTTGAGGAAAGGGTGGAGAGTCCAAGGGGAGTGAGGAGAAGGAGTCAGGATCAGGAAGAGATGAAAGAATGGCGGAGGGGAGACAGATTGGAGGTTATGACAAACAAGGGAAAGATGCTGAAAGTTGGATTTATGTAGAATAGAGAGAGTCATCTTAACTGCTAGTACTTTAAAAGAGGAATCCTACAGTATGTTTCAATTTCATTATGCAGAGTTCCACAAAAAAAAGGTGAATTTTGTTTTTCATAAAAGAAAAATAACCTATAAATCATTTGCTTGATTTGTTATACATAATATAATCCATATAATAGTCCACAGGGAGCAATTTACAGAAAAGTGCTTTTGAAAATTCAGGTAATCATTTGTTTAAAACAGCAGCTGTTAGTTTGATGAAGTAATTCTTTACTTCAGGAAAAAAAAATCCTCTATGTTAGCAGTAAATGTAATTTCTCATTATTTCTGTCATTTTCTCCTCAACCCTTCTGGAGGAAGGATTATTCAGTCGACTTTTATTCCTCTGAAGTAAACAATTTAATAAAAATACTTGGCTCAGATGGGAGAACATACGTTTTCCTTTAAGCATTTGGTTTCTTTTTTTTTTCCCCGCACAACTCTTGCTTTGACAGTGAGATGAGAACAGAATTCAAAGTCACAGAAAAAGGCTGATCATAACTGAAGGCTATATTAATAATAATAATAATATTAATAATAATAATAAAGAACAAGAAAAAGAACGTTCAGAAATGAAATTACAGCCTCGATATCCCGTGTGCTGAGTTGCCTTAAAGTCTATTAAAGCAACCTGTAGTAAAGCCTGGCTCTTCATGGTGAACAGAGTGCATGATGGGAGCCTGAGGGTGCGGCTTGCTCATCAGCAGGCGTTCCTAATCCCAGGGCTTTTAAACGATTACAGAGCACTTGAGCTACATGCAGATGTTCATTTGAATGCCGATAAGCAGCTACACGGCTAGATTAAAAGGCTAAAATAGGCAGTGCAAATTACAAGGTGAAGAACAGTGTTCACTGCGTGTGTTCCTGCGCACTCAAAGAACACACACACACACACACCAATGCCTAATGCCCATGACATACAATATAGCACATTCCAATATATTCTTATTAATCTTCTTCTTCTTCTTCTTCTTCCTCTTCTAGTGTACAGAGGTTCAGAGAGGTAATGGTACCCAGTGTGAAAATTGCCCTAGAGGAAGCATGTGGTAGCCTTCCCACAGCCAGACTGCTAGCTGTCATATGATAAAGTAGACCTAACTGGTAGATGGGAACTGGCCAAGACTAAATTAGGAAGAAAATCAGCAGTAAAAAAACATGTTCTAACACCATGCTGTCTTAGGAGCCTTAGTATCTAATGCTTTCCTTATCTCTTTAAACATTTCTCTTTTTTATGTTCTTTCTTTTTCTTTGAGGTTTCCATTAACTGAAAAAACAAAAAACAAAACAAAACAAAAAAAGCTCCCCACCTTTAGTTTTTCACCAGCACTTCACTTTCTGCCTGTTTGTCTCTATATCTGTCTACTAATCTCCTGCACAACTCTTTCTAGACTGTATTAAAGGCTTTTCATGACTCTGACCACACATTCTTTTCCTCGTCTTTCCATCGTTTCTTCGTTCCCTCTTGGCTCTCTAAAGAAGAGCTTGTCCAGGCCGCCCCCTCTTCAGAGCTGCCCTGAGAGTGGCCAATCAACAATCAGCAGCAGGGAGTGAGAAACATGTTATTTGTGAACCCGTAATCATTCCCATCGCAAAGTCCCTCTAAATCGCCACTAGCATTTTAGGAGGCCGGTGTTGGCCAAGGACACGTGAGGGATAGAGAAAGAAAGAGATATAAAGATACAGAGCTGCAGAGCGAGAGAGAGAGAGAGAGAGAACATAAAAAAAAAACATCAAGCTCACAGATCAGTGACATTTCCAGTGAACACAGCTAAATCATATAAGGGAACAGATTTATTGTGTCCATCAGGACAGGAATGTTTACACTGAGGGAGGCTTCTGCAACATGTCTAATAATTAAGTTATTGTCTCTCCACAATGTTACTTTCCCACAATATCCAGTGACAGATTATATTATATTATATTATATTATATTATATTATATTATATTATATTATATTATATTAGCTGCAATTTGTAGTATGCTAGAGTTAAACTTTAGGCGTATGGCATTTTGGGTATTGTAGTATGGGGTGGGGGTCGAGGTGTGAAGAGTGTGTCCAGAATTTAGAGACTTTGCTCTATTGTATATATTTTAAATAGGTTTAGGCTGAAAGAAGATTACACAGACTTACAACAAAGTGTTCTCTCCAGATCAACACCAAGAACAGACCAATCTAATGTAATCTGTAATCTGTAAATGTCTTCTATCAAAACCTGACAGTGAGCAGACTGACTTCACAACATACTTCCAGATTTTCATTGCCTTATTTAAGTTTTATAACCAATCCAAACATATATTCAATTCAATTCAATTCAATTTTATTTGTATAGCTCTTTTTACAATGGTCATTGTCACAAAGCAGCTGTACACGATCAAAGACAATTATGAAGTGTGAGAGTAGTGAATCTGTTTGTCCCTGAAGAGCAAGCCGAGGGCGACGGTGGCAAGGAAAAACTCCCTGGGATTGTAATAGGAAGAAACCTTGAGAGGAACCAGACTCAACAGAGAACCCATCCTCATTTGGGTGATAACGGGTGACAGGAATAAACACGTGTATATGTACTTGTTGAGCACTGCTTTCATCCATGGGCATTAATACGGCTCTCCTATGTTTGGATTTATGTTCATTCAGCCTCAAGAGCATTAGTGAGGTCCAGAACCGCTGTTGGATGAGGAGGCCTGGCTTGTAGGTAGCAGTTCAGTTCACGTCAAAGGTGTTCAGTGGGGTTGAGATCGGGGCTCTGTGCAAGCCACTGGACTGCATCGTTGGCTACCACTATCCTGCTGAAAAACGTTAAAAGACATTCTAGACAACTTTGTGCTTCCAACATTGATGAAACACTTTGAAGGTCAGAACCATATTCTGATGTGCTAGTTCATTATGCAAATGTTTGGCCATATAGTTCATACACTGACTATCACACTAAATTTCATACTGCATACTGAATCTTCTTTGGTTAGTTTTCACATTGCCATGTTCAATTTCAAATGTTCTTTGTTCCCATAATATGGAATGTGTACTGACACATATAAGACACAAAAAAGAGCATGTGTATGCTGTGAAATGATTGTATTAGAACATACACCAATCAGCCATAACGATAAAATCTGCTGCTTAATATACTCTAGGTTCCCCTTGTGCCACCAAAACAGATCTGACCCAAAACATCCCAGTGGACATGCTATTAGGGAGATGCTCTGTCCCACTTGTCTAGCCATCACAATTTATCCCTTGTCTCTCCGATCCTTACACATGTCCATTTTTCCTGCTTTAACTATTCACTTCCTGTCCATTATATCCCACCCCTTGACAGGTGCCACTGTAATGTGATAGTCAATGATATTTACTAGACCTCTCAGTGGTTTTAATGTTATGGCTGATTGGTGTATGCTCAGTGATCAGTGATCATTCAGTGAGAAAAAACAAACAAACAAAAAAAACACGTGTGTGTGTCTGCACAATAAACAATCTCACAATAAGGTCAGTAGAAACTAGGTGACAATTTAAACAATAGTTAAAACTCTAGGAGTCTTGAACAGTTCAGTAAAACAGTCTGAGTGCAATGTGAGTGTAGGAGTGTGTGTGTTTTCCCCACTGTTATGAGAACACACACATATACACACACACACACAGTCCTCCATGGGGATTTTGGTGTGTGATGAGATGGGCTGCTGTTCTTTGGAGCGTGGCTATGTGGATTTGGTGGCATATTGATCTCGCCCCAGCCTCTGTGAAGGGATCGATGGTGCAGTTTTACACACGAAAGAGCACCGGCACTTTGCAGGACCAAAGTTTCTTTCAATGTGGCTCCGGCCCAAGGGACCATGACAAGGCAGAGAAGCCCACAGAAGCTCACAAGTGTAGAAAGCCTGAGTCTGATTCAGCTTTGCTGTCTTGTCTCGTTGTACAAATTGTGCTTTTAATTTCTGATGTTGTTTCTTACTGTGTTGCTCATTTGTTAGAGCCTGCTATGTCTGCTTTGTGCTGCTATCTGTTTCATAAAATTTAAGTTTGTTCTTATGAAGTAGCTGCTTCATTATGGTCAAGACACCAGTCCAGGACATTACACTAATTCATGAGAATAGACATTTTATCTACCTATCTTGTCCATACCTGCTTATTCCGGGACTACCCGGATCAGTTGGGGCCTATGCCAGCCATCTACGGGCGAAGGCAGAGTACACCCTGGACAGGTCACCAGTCTATCGCAGGGCCACACTCACACTCCCTCCTGTGGGCAATTTAGAGATGCCAATCAACCTACTACGCATGTCTTTGGACCGAGGGAGGAAACCCCTGAGGCACGAACCCCCAACCCTGGAGGTGTGAGGCAAACGTGCTAACCACCAAGCCACCGTGCCCCCCCAGAATAGAAATTTTATTTAATGATATTTAAACAGTACTCTGTCTAAACACTGCTTTCCGTTTTACCTTCTAAAAGTGACAAAAATAATCATCAGTCTGTAATTAAAAAAATAATAATACAGTATACTATATATTTGATGTAATATGTTTTGTTAGTAAGATTTTTCGGTAGTCAGGTTATTAAAATGACTCGTGTGTATTTCATGCTTCTGCGGTTCTGCAGATTTTTCATCAGGAATGGCGTGTTTCTAAAGTATTGGCTTTCAATAGCCTTTGGAGTCAGAAAAAAAAATTAAAGGTCAGAAAGCAATTTAAAAATAAAAAAATATAGTAAGAAAAACTACTAGGACGGTGTCCACTGCATGGCCAAAAGTTTGTGGACACCTGATCTTCACATCCATACGTGGCCCTTTCCCAATCCGTTGCCACTATCTTGAATGTCTTTGTCTGATGTAGCATTAAGATTTCCCTTCACTGGAACTAACAGACCCGAACGTGTTCCAGTATGACAGTGGATCTGTGCACAAAGTGGTTCACAGCAAGGTAGAAGTGTCCTAACCTGAACTGGAGATGAACTGAATTACAAACTGCACTCGAGGCTCCGCACTAAAGCTCTTGTGGCAGAATGAACTCAAATCTCGTGGAAAGTCTTCCCAGAAGGGCCGAGGATTATAGAAGACAGACTGAATCAAGAACGGGATGGTGTGATGGTCAGGTTTCCAAAATGTTTGGCCGTACAGTTGATAAATCAAAAGAGAACAAGATTGAAAATAAACATCTAATAGGAGTCTAGTGTAAAGGCAATCTATTGGAAATTTGCTTTAACTTAACAAAATCCCTGATTATAAAATAGTTATAAAGTAGGCAAGAAAAACTATAGTATCTACAGTTGGTCTCAGCAAGTGACAGGAAAATCCACAAACTGACAATTAAGTAAACACATAAGATGACATTCCATAGATTTTTGAGTCCATTTAAGAACAGAATCGCATGTAACCGAGACACGCCTCGATTTTCTTTTCTCAAAGCCCTCCGCAAGCACACGTCTCACACTCGTCTAACATGCAACAGTCTGAAGATGATGAATAAGCACGGAGGTGCACAATTTCAGCATTTCAGCATTATCTCCTAGATTCAGTTTCTTTGCGCTACATAGTGAAGAACTTGCGTCGACTTTCACTTAGCATCGTCTACAACTTATTTATTTCAAGTAGATATTTTGCACAAGTTTCTGCACACAAGGGGTTTTCTGAAGATTCTGTTAAGGCTTAGCTAGTAAAGGAAACGTGTCTTGATGAGAGAAAGAGAGAAAAAGAGAGAGAGAGAGAGAGAGAGAGATACAGTAGGTGAACCCTTGAGGAGAGACACTTTAGCAAATTACAGCTAGTGCTGCAATCAGGAAGCTGAAATTACCAAACCTGACAGGTCACCAAGGCAACTGCTGGAGGCAGCCGGCAAAGCAGGTGTGTGTCTGTGTCTGTGTGTGTGTGTGTGTGTGTGTTTGTGTGTGCATCACAGGTGGTGGGTGTCTTTCTATTTTAGTTAGTTCTTACTAGTGTGTCTTCCTCCTTTCATACAGCAGCACTACTGTTCTGTTAGGACGGACTCTCGCATGCAAACTTTCTTTTTAATGCACATGAAGCTGATCATTAACTCTTCACACCAAAATCGCTAGAAAGAGAGAAGGAGAACTGCCTCTCTGCAGCCTACTCCATATTGCTGAAGGTCTGTCTGACGTACATGCCGAAATATATTTCCAATTTTATTTATATTGTTTATACTAACGGGTAATCGTTCTTCCGATTTCCAACTCAAGCTTGCTTGCTTATTTTGGACAGACTGTACAATTAAATCAACAAAGGAAGGACACACACACACACACACTCACACACACACACACATATACACACGTTCTCAGGCACTTAAAATGCAAGGCAGAGAACAGCCTGAAAATAGACCTCCTCTCGTTTTCGCCTGAACGGTTTCCCTTCAAGATGAATTTTTCAGCCTGTTAAGGGACAAGTACAGAGGGCATCCCTTTTTTTTTCTTTGTAAAGCCAATTATCTCAAACAAAAGCTTTATTACACGCAGCGGTGCTGAGTTGCTGTGGGCAACAACACTCCTGCTCCATGTTGCAGTTCCTCCTCTGAACGACAGGGTTTGAAAGGCAGGCGCTTAGAGAAAGGAGCACGCAAGAAAGGAGACCGAGATCAGAGCAGTCATAGATCTTTGTCCATAGAAGTTTACTGAAGTGCATGAGGGTGAATAACGAATATGTCGCGTGAGCATTGTACATGTGAGCATACAGTGAGGAAAAAGCAGAGTGTATGTACTGTGTACTCCATGTGTTGTCAAGCACAAGGGCTTTCTCACGATAATGTAGACTATTGCATGCACACATATACACATGCTTGACTTATGATGAAAGGTTTGATTGATTAGAGAATGATGATTACAGTAAATGGCCTGGAAGATGGTTCCTTCTCCTATCACCCAACTCTCTCTCTCTACCTCTCTCACTCTCTCTCTCCATCTGTAGAGTGCCTCTCGTCTTTCCCCTAATGGCACAGCTATTAGCGCTAATGCATTTCAAACATACAGCAGCTGCCACGTTCGGCTGGAAAGCTCACGTTCTCCTCTCTGTCGTTCCGTCCTTTTCTTTCTCTCCCTCATTCTTTCTTTCCTTCTCTCTCTCTCTCTCTTTTTCTTTTTAACACATCTAATCAAACAGGTTGATGTGCAAAGTAAAGCACTTGCTCTGCTGCCGTTAGATGTCTACGCTCTCATTTACAGTCTGAGAGTTAAGTAATGTTTATGAGGATGAGGTGGTGTGTCTTTGACCTTATGAGCATATAATTGTAAGAAATAACACAAGCAATGAGTTAGCTGAAAAAAACAGATGATTTTTTTAAGACACGGATATTTGAATATATTGCAGATCCTTTAAGGAAGTTTTTAAAAAGTAATGTGCATTTACACCTTCGTCTTCTACTCAACCATTTTGTTTTGAATATGAAGAAGGTCTGTAGAAGGCATATGCTCCTTCTCAGGTTTCTTCCCTTCACATACTCATGACTCTCTCTTTATGATCTGAACCTGACTACAACCATTTACTTACTTACTTTAGTCATTACCTAGCATCTTATTCTCACCGCATTTATTTATTTACTTATCAGTGTCAAATTCCTGGAAAAAACAACCAGGTCCATCTCTCCATCCATCGATACATCCTTCCCCACAAAATGCTCTTACCTATCCATCCTTCCGTCCATCCATCTTCCCATCTACTCATCCATGCATCCACTCACTCATTCATCCATTCATACATCCATCCACCCACTCATCCATCCATCCACCCACTCATCCATCCATCCATTCACCCATTAATTCATCCATCCATCCATCCACCTAACCACTCCTTCGTCCATCCGTCCACCCACTCATCCATCCATCC
>JAOTRN010000017.1:7767049-7797634 GCA_028566695.1 Bagroides melapterus
GGATCCAAGATGGCCGACTTCAAAATGGCCACCATGGTCACCACCCATCTTGAAAAGTTTGCCCCCTCACATATACTGATGTGCCACAAACAGGATGTTAATATCACCAACCATTCCCATTTTATTAAGGTGTATCCATATAAATGGCCCACCCTGTATATTAACATTATATGAACATTTGCACTCAAACCTTTTTTGTATTTTAATAAACATTTAATTGAGTACTGGCACATTTTCACCAGCTGTTCAACTGCAGAACAACTATTCATGTTTTCGGTACTAGCTTTACGTGAAATAGACACGCACACAAACACAAAACTAGGATACTGCACTTCTGGCCATTCAGTGGGAATCTGCTGTTAATATTAAGAGGGTCTGGATGGGTTTTTGAAGCAAAAAAGTTTAAAAATATTTATCAAATTTCACCTTGTTTTTGGAGTATAGCTCGTCTCCCCATAGTACAACTCCTGCTGCTCCTAACGCGACACTCTCTCCAATGGTATGAACCAGATCCTCCTATAAAATACACACAGAACAAACAGCCCTTCTTTTAGGAGTACTGTAATTCAGGATTCACGATTAATGAAACTTTCAATTGAGGATTTTATAAATCACCTCATGAACTGTGAGGTGTGAGGCAAATGTATCTCACTATCAAGTCATTAATCTCATCAATACTATTTCATTTTTACACCAAAACTGGATACTGCATTGTTATCAAGCTCTACATTGTGTAGACAGTAGGATCAATACCTGTGAGAGGAATGCCATTGAGTAGGTATAGACGATACGGGTGTAGGGGATGACAACTGGTTGAATCGGGGAGGCTTGGTCTCTCACTCTCATAGCCTCCTTTATTCGATTTTGGGCATACAGTAGAATGTCTCTGTCACGACCCCTGAGGTAGAGATCCATGTAAATATCAGGATACAGAGCTGTGCTTACGTTCCACAACCAAGATAAATTGTTGTTCCTCTTCACGTCTAGCGGTGGACATTTCCCTGTGTAGGTCTCATTTTTTTTGTACTGGTAGTTGTAGCAGCATGGAAAGCCGTAGAAACCCCACAGCCCCCCTGGTCGTTCATTACATCCTAACTTTATCGTTTGCTCCATGAAGTCATGTGCTGCACTTTGAAAGTCTTTCTTGGCCAGGGGTTCTATCTGCTCTGGTTTCCAGTCAGGGTGTTTAGCTCTCACTAGTTTTCTAGAGCCTTCTTGGTATACCACCATTCTATCCCAGTTGCGGTCCCACAGTGGTCTCCAGCTCTCCCAGTCCACTACAGCAAGGCCATTGAAGTCTTTATCCGGAATGTTCTTTTGCAGATCGGAATAGGCTTTCTGGAGGTGAACATGTAGGCTGAAGTTCTGAGGTACACCTCCATATACAGATTCATTTTTCTCATTGTAGTGAGGATAGTAGCCCAGTTTGTCTGAGTAGAAGATGGTCATCCTACTGCCGACAAAGCTTTCGTTCAGGTTGTGGATAATATCAAAAACACTCAAGTCCAGATCAACTTCATATTGGGATGCACATTTTTCAGTAGGAGCATTCCATACTGTGAAAAACGGAAACTCGGACAGCAACATTTGACGGCTCATGATGGGACATATTAAAAAAATGCAAAAGATGAGATGCCATGTCCAGTTTCCAACAGTGCCCATACCTGGTGGAATCAGCATATAGAAAAATGTAGAACTTTAGTGAAGTCTACATATCTACTGATATGAGACAATGTGTATTAGCTTTGATTTGAATAGAAAAATAATTGTCCACAATCATTAGAATATAAAGGAGCTTAAAAATCGTGATATAAATTACAGGAAGACACTTGGTACTGTTCTCTCCAGGGCAAGTATGACAAAATTTTAAATACCAGTACGCTAAGTATGAAGTAAACTGGAGAACTCTAGGAAGTGAACACATCCAGTGAGATGAGACAAGTCAATTTAAACGTATTAGAAGAAAATGTATAATAAAAAACTATAATAAACAAGTAGCATGGCATACCTGTATATTTATATGCATTATGGCCATTATGTTTATATTTGTTATATGTTTGGAAAAAAGTAATGAGGTCAAGTGATTCAACTAGAAACTAACCCTGGAGGTGTAAGAATTTGCATAAATTAACAGCAGCCTTCTATTTTCAGATAACGTTGGTATGACTTCATAGATGAATTGAGGTAAAAAATAGTGATGTACCCAAAAAGTCAAACATTTTAGCTCTTTTTTTAGACTGTATTTATATTTACCCACATACTAGACACCCTGTCCAGCCTTAACCACCCTAAAAATGTTTAATTACCAACTTTTATTATTTCTGACTATTCAATTATTTCTGACTACTTTAAGATATTATTTTGGCAGTAACACAGGTGTAATGTGACAACATTGTTTACTAGGTCAGAAGCCGAAACACATCCACTATATGGCTAGATGTTTGTGGACACCTGACGATCTCAGCTATAAGTAGCTGAGTGGTGGTAGTAGTGGTTCTTCCCTCAAACTGTTGCCATGACATTGTCTGAAATGTGGTTGCATGCTGTAGCATTAAGAATTTCCTTCACTGGAACTAAATTGCCCATCATGCCATGATTAGTGTGGAAAACCTTGAGGTCCTGAGTCATTGACTTCAGCCCCACTGAACACTTTTTAGGCCTTCTCACTTGACATCAGTGCCTGACGTCACACATGTTTCTGTCCAAATTTGTGGTAATGCAGTTGGTTTTGGAATGGGAATTATGGGTGATGTACATATGGACAAATGTTTTGCTCCCATCCATTCTGAGAGATCTACTGGTTTCACCAAAAAGTCAACTAAAAAGGTTGGAGGGAACTCTTATTTTCTACTATAAACCCAAATGCAGAAAATCTGTAAATGTGTATGCCTGTGACCTACTGACACCTTTATCCACTTTTCAAAAAAACAAAAAAAAATCTAAAAATAGATTTAGGTTTCATTTAATTCATTTTTTCTTTTTTGCAATTAAATGCAAATTCTCTTCATTATCAGAATTACACTCTACATTGTAAAAAACACAATACTGCCAACTATTATTGTAATTTCATAAAATGTACTTCATTCCAGTCTAATTTAAAAAAATGCTAGGCCCATAGAGTTCATCTGTGCTTTAGTTACTATCTCCAGATTAACCAGGAACAAAAAAATGGGGAAGTTGAAACATGGTACAACGTTACAAATAAATTATACCTCAACAAGGAAGGTATATTGAATAAAGTAAACGTTATGTAATATGTATAATTATCAGATGTTATATATAACAAATATAAGATTATGAAGACTATTTCTAGATATATTTACGTTCTAGTGTACCACTCTCTTGTTCTACTAGCAGATAATTTTGCTTCTTTATAGTAATAAATGCTTGAACTAAGCAAACGTGTTTGCCAACAGAATGACAATCTCAAGCATGAAAAAGAAAAAGCTAGTAGGCTTAATAATCCCTTTGTTGAAAACAATCTAATCAAGAGGAATAGTTGTAGTTGTACTTATATTTAAGGAACTGTACTCGCTAAGATAAAATGTGTAAAATGTTATGATCGGCATTGAGCCTCTATAATATTGTTCATATAAACCAGTTCGCTGGCCTCACTTACCGTGACGTAACGATTTGGTTGTGTTTCAAAGACGGAAACCAAACAACACAAGTAAACCTCGGAATTGAATTGACTGTGAAAACACAAAACGCGGAAGAAATCCCGGAAGAGGGCTTGGCCTGAGTGGGTTGGGCTAAATGGAAAGAAGGGAAGCGAGCGAGAGGCTGGATACAGAAGTTTAAAACTTTTCAAACGCGAGTCAGCTCTCCATTTGACTCAGCTCATCAATAAGAGTCGACTCTTTCTATACTGTATAACGTTTGCGTCATTTTGTTTGTTTTTCTTTGCCTACCTGTGGCCGAAATTATTTAATGAAATTTGAAAAAGCTTAGATTGAATAGACAGAAAAAATTCTATTCAATTAATTGTAAAAGCAACAATGTACAAATTCAATAAGCATAATCTTAATGTATGTGCTGTGTCTGGCCTTCAGTAAGAATATACTATTATTCTATATTATATTTCAATTTATTATGATAACTGGCCACCTCCCTTAATAAAATTAATAATTTCAACATGCATCAGTACAGACTTGAAGTTATGGCACCGGACTACTGATCAGAAGGTTGTGTATTTGAATCCCAGGTACACCAAGTTGCCACTGTTCAGCCCCTGAGCAAGGCCCTTAACCTTCAACTGCTTAGTTATATAAAATGAGATAAAAAGGTGTTTGCCAAAATCTGTAACTATGAAAAATGTACTGTCATGCAGCCTTATACACATAGATCAGATGCAGAAGACAGTTAAGCAATATGTTTTGGGTTCTTACTAGTCACCTGAAACATTGTTATTGGTAATTTTTCTAGTTTCACTCACCTTACTAAAGCATTTACTATAATAAACATTAGATGTGTTGTTTATTATTTCTAAGTTACTAAATGAAGGCGAAGCAGTTTTTGTGATGGTTGTGGGTTGTATTAACAAAAAAAGCATTGTTAATGCAGTTGTGTTTTTCTGCAACAGCTCACTAAATTCACTAGATTGGAAACCCCCCAATGAACTAGAGTACACAAATAGAACTGCTTGGCATTTGAAAGCCTGTAATTGTGGGCTGGCAAAATGCAGACAGTGGCCCCTTTGGAAAAGCAAGTGTTACAGATGCAGAATGTGCTTCTTTTATGATTCACTTCATTGCACTGTAAACCCACCTTAATTCAGGAACCTTACTTCCACACAGACAATAAAACTATTCTCTTACCTTGTAAATATTTAACGAATTCAAATGACTTTTAGCTGAGAGAGGTTCTTGTCCATCATCTAGTGTCTGTTTGGCATCTGTCTGAAAAGTTACTTAAAAAAGGTGTAATATGGTACATATAACAGAACACAATATTTAATCAAACTTTCGCTCTTTCCTCTCCATTGCTTTGCCATACTTACACATACACCTATACGTCAAACATCCTAAGTCATACAAGATCGTCTTAGATCACCAAATGACTCACAGCACATTGTGTATTATATAAAAATAATGACAGTGAATGTGAACCTAGAAAAGTTATATGAATCACGTCTAGCTGACAGCAAATTAAAAGTCTTAGTAGTCTTTTAGTGGTAACGCCATAAATCTCACAGCAATACATAAAAAATAATTCATTTAAATTAAAATACATTTAAATTATCCCTAACAGCCAAAAATGCATTTATCAGAATGATAATGATGATTCTCAGATTTGCTTCCAGCTCTGATGTCGTAGTGAATCCATTATCTATGATGATAAACAAAAGTGCTTATCTGGACTAATTTTCCTGTGTTTAGACACTTTCATATACTCACTAGAGCACACAAATAACTCATGACATTTTTACAATGCAGCATTCATTAACAAACTGTTAAACTTCCCAGATATTTGGCTGAAATCACCTGAACAACCCTTGAATCTTTATATAAAAAAATTAAATTACAATAAAGATCTGTAAAGAAATCTGAAAAAGGTGTTAGAAACTGTACAAGGTTTCATTCTACAAAATTACAGAAGCAAATGCTTCATTTGTGGCACACAAAATGTAAAAATGTCCACAGCAGTTTGTTTGAGTGTCCAGTATTCCACAAGTCTCAGTTCAGTAACATGAGCAGCAAAAAGAGAAGATAGCCGCTCCACGACACATGCAGTTTCTGTCCTTGTCCTCTGTCATACTGGGGATCCTGTAGCTCACAGTTATACCCTTGATAGCCGCTAAAACACTGACAGATAAAATTCTCCCTCGTGCGTTGTAGCTCCTCAGGCCCCATGTAGCCTTCGACGACCAGGCGTTTCCCCTGCAACACAATTCTGTGGCTCTGAGGGTCCAGGTGCAAGTACGAATCTGAATCTGGTTGTCTGCGGACACAGCGGCCCCGGGAGCCACACACTGAGTGACTACACTGTTCAGCTGCACTAGAAACATTGAGGAGGTAACTGCCCAGTGGACCACGGACATACTCAGCCAGACTGGAACAGCTGACCTAGAGAGAGGAGGAACAGATAAAAAGAAACAATGCATGTAGAAAAGGATTACTTATACAAAATTATAGTTACATACAATGACGGGCAAAACAGAGATGTGTATACTATGCTAGACAAATACTTTTTGAAGTAGCATTTGATTCTTTATGATTTAAGCAATGTTTCAATTTAATATGCGAATGCTTACACTGCTGCTTGCATAACTGGCATCTCCCCAGAGTATAATGCCAGCAGCACCTAGTGCAACACTTTCTCCAATAGTGGACACCAGATCAATCTGTGGAGAGAAACATGAAAAAAAACACTGATAAGGTAAAAAACAAAAATCTAGTTTTGATTTTGCTCTTTTTTTTTTTAAATAACACTATTGTCTTTGGCTACAGTTTTACATGTCCACTCTTATTTTAGTAAGAAAATAGCCAGATAACTGGTACAGTGGGTGGTGGTCATGAAAAATGTGACCACCTCCCTTCCTGCATGCAGAAATCTAGGCATATTTCTTGGGGCAGGAAAAGGCTGCTGGTAGAGATAAGGGGGAAAAGGTTAAGGTTAGGGTGCAAGCAAAGCTTTGTGGTTAAAAGACTAATGGAAAAATGTGGAGACATGTCAAAATCACATACACTCTAAAATTTATGCAACTAAGACAAAGGGGATTGAAGGGTATATCAGTTCTAAAACATTATCAGTTCTAAACAGATTATATTATTATACTATTATAGTTATGGAATTATCAATTAAGTGAAAAGGGTCTTATCTCCTTCTAGCCTAAAATATAGCACGCATCAATTATCTGACGAACCCACCTCAGTAAGCAGCTCCAACTCATTGATGTATGTGGGCCGGACATACACGAACACTGGACGTGCCAGTTCAGAGCCCAGAGATGCCACTCGCATGCCCTCTTTTACTCTGTTCCGAACAAACTGGCGAGCAAAAGCAGTTGAACGCAACACTGAACCTATGTAGACAGATGGAAAAAGTGCCGTGCTCTCTGTCCACAGCCACCTCAGCTGGTCATTCCTTGCTATCTCTGGGTCCGGACAGCGGCCTGTGTAGCTCTCTAGGCTTTTGAGGTAATCATGGTTGTAGCAGTCAG
The DNA here is from genome assembly GCA_028566695.1 of Bagroides melapterus. Taxonomy (NCBI): domain Eukaryota; kingdom Metazoa; phylum Chordata; class Actinopteri; order Siluriformes; family Bagridae; genus Bagroides; species Bagroides melapterus. The sequence continues at coordinate 7,774,212 of JAOTRN010000017.1, forward strand.
GGAACAGGTAGAATCCCCAAAGCTGGTTTGGACGCAGACTTTTGGCAAGCTGCAGGGACTTGAGCATAAAAGTGCGGCCCGACATCTCAAACTCCTGCTGGGCCACTTTCTTTACATGGCCCTGGTCCCATGTTGGGTTCTTTTTAGACACCAAGAGCAGTGACTGGTTTCTGTAGATGTTCTTCGTATCCCAGTTCCGAATCCAAAGGGGGCGCCATTCCTCCCAGTCGATGATGGCAAGGCCTTTTGCTGCTGAGTTATGAATATATTTCTCTACGTCTTGGGGCATCTTTTCAAGGTGCTGTGTCAGGCTTGCAATTTGAGGAAGGCCACCATTCACTGGATTGTTTTCAGAATTAAAATATGGGTAAAGGCCAAGACGATCCTTGTAAAAAATGGTGAGGTTCTGTTTGGTGAAGCCCTCATTGGGTGAAGCCACAATCTGGAACTGGTCCAGCTGAAAATGGACATCATGGCGTGGCCGGCAGTCCTCAGTGGGGGCATTCCAGGCTAACAGCAAAGGCTTACCCTGGTACAGAGGCCATCTTGTGGGTTTCAGGGTTTGGGCATCAGTAAAAGAGAGCAAAACAAGTGGAACTAGTAACCAGAGCTTCCATTCAGACAGCGACCAGTTAGCCATGCCTTTTCTGGTCCACAAGAGCTTTGTTTCTGTTAATGTCTGTTTAAATGAATGATAAGGATTTCCATTTTAGTTAGAAACAATCTGCCTCTAGTATAAAGAGTACATTTTAAAAGATCTAAAAAGCTATATCAACTAGAAAGTTTAAAAAATATCGTGGCAGTGTAAATTCTGACAAATAGTAACACGAGACTCAATGAAAGCTACTTCTTTAAATGAAAGGCACCTTTAACTAATGTTGGGTTCGAGTCCACCTTTGTCGAGTCAGAGCCAAGACCAAGTCCGTAACCTACCAAGTCTGAGTCCGAGTCTGAGTCCAAAAGGAGCCGAGTCAATTCCGATCGAGTCCAGAGTTATATTGGAAAAACTTTTTTATTATTGAATTTAATCTCAAAACATATCCATTAAATTAATATTTGAACTTTTACAAACCAACGGCAATATAAAGTTAACAAAAAAAATATATTATATATATATTATCTTGACATATTGTCATAGCGCCCAGCATTACTAAGCTAATGTTATTGGGATAATAAGCAACGTACCTTTCTTTATGCTTTCTTTCAACATGTCGGTAGGTTTGAAGTTGTCCCCGACACACCAGTAATTTTTGTTTTGCAAAATTTGCAGTCTGCCGAGTGCTTCTTTTTACTGGATGTCTTGCTAATAAATTCCTTGTGATTTCATAAAAAAATATCATGAATAAAATAAAATAAAATAATTGCTGGCTTTGATGACTAACGTTACTGCTTCCTGCCGGTGTGGTGCCGAGAAGGCAAGTAACTTACTTTATTTTTTATTTTTTTTCATGATACACATAATGCAGACTCGACTGGACTCGGCAAAATTCCCTAGTCCAAAATGTCCGAGTCCGTGACAAGTCCGAGTGCAAATTCATCCGAGTGCGTGAAAAGTGCGAGTTCATTCATAACTGCACTCGAGTCCGGAATCGAGTCCGCGTCCGAGTTGGAGTACCCCAACTCTACTTTTAACAGTATTACCGTTTTAACGCTAGATACCCTGTATGTATGCAGAGCTCATGAATTACAACGATGTAATGGACAGACATTTTCATGAATCCCTGAAAACTTGTTGAACCGATCAAAACATATAAGAAATAAAACTCTTAAAAGTAGCGCAACTTACTGTTTGCATCAAAAAGAAGGACCATTCCCAGTTAAACCGTTAAGTGAGGTACACCTCGGAGAACTCCATAACACTGAAACAGCCTCTTAGAGCATACTGTTTAAAATCACAGCCGCATGTCGTATTGTCTTTTTTTTTAATCAATTAAATGACTTTGCTTGAAGTTTTATAGTAGAGTCAAACACACGCGCACACACACTAAACTCACACATACAGACAAATCCCGGCTGCGCTTTCATTGATCCCGAGGAAGAAGGGGGCGGGGCTGTGTGGTTGCTACGCTACATGGGCCGTAGTGGGTGTGTTCTTTACAATCCCGTAACACTTTCTGTAAATTATTCTGTGTTTTTGTTGTCCGTATTGTATCGAGTAAATCCTACATAGGCTATAGCAATAATCTTTTTGAATTGTTTTAATGATCATTAAAAAATCATTTATTCTAAATTCTATAATAAAAAATAAATCAATAATAAAAGAGATAACAGATTAGTTCAGAGTAGTGAATACAAGCTAGACATTTTATGGGTTATCAAACATACTATTCAAAAGTTTCCTATGTGTACATTGCCTATTGTTATATTCAACATTGTTATATTCATATTTACACCAATTACAGGCATGAAAACTTTGATAACTTACACCCTAACCCTGACATATATCTAATTATTTCTTATTTATATAAAGTCTACTTATATTAATTTTAACATTGAATGAAACATTCAGCATCTATAAAAATCTATAAGTTGAATCTGATTCAAAGCAATGCATGTTTATTGTTGAGAAGCCCTGCTGTACTAAGAGTCTTTCTTCTGAAGACAGGATGTGTGTGGAAGTCTAGAGCCTCGAGGGAGAAAATGACAGGTAGGACATGAGAACATTACCGGCCCAACATGTTCCTGCACTTAGCTGTGTTCCTGTCCAACAGTGACCTTCCCAGATCCTGTTCCGCTTTTTCTCCTCGGTTCTGCTGATTCATCTACTGCTTCTGTATGTGGCCTCTGTGAGTGTGAGAGAAGTTTCCTTCCTTTAGACATTCACCCTGCCTCGGGCCTTTACATCACTAGTGCCTCAGAACAGGCTGGGCAAGGAAATGGTAACAAAGTGAGAAAAACTGAGTGGATACACCCATTGCTTGAATGGAAATCCACCCATTTTTTTACCCCAGGCCATTCCATGCCATGCCCTTCTTCTTGCGTACGAAGCTCGTCATTTGTCATTCCACCATTTTAAAGAAACAAGTATTGATGTATTGATGTCGTGACAATAATCACTGAAAGGGAGTTTGCAGGCAAAGATTAGGTTTAGCCAGGACTAACATTGGTTATTGCTAAATAAAAAAAGTGTGTTTTTCCCACATTCACACCATTAACAACCCCCACAAGCAAACATGACCTTCAGCTTTCCTCACTCCCATCAGGTTCACCCTCACATTCACACTTTATCGAGTGGCATTGTTATCAGTGTAGATGACTTATGAGAATGTCTGCGGGATGGGCGGGAGAAACATCTCCAAAGATTCCAGATATCCCAGTGCATGCAGCAGGGGCCCCTGTTCAATCGCTTTAAGCAACCTTCCCTCCCCCTCTTTATTTAAACTGTGGCCGAGCAGTTGTTCCCAACGGAATGTCCCTCCGATAATGCGCCTATTGCCATGACTATAAAGCAGACGCCGCTGGACAGCCCCCAGCAGTGAGCTTCAAAGCATAGGGCAGAGATACTAACAAAGAGCTTAACCCCTAGCTTTTCCACCCACATTCCATCTTGCCAGAATAAAGATCGCAAACTCTATGTCTTTCACTCTGGCTGTTATGTAAATGACTTCCTTTTGCTATTATCTCAAACAATGGACTGCATTTCAAATGATGCCACATGTACATCATACCCAAATCTATTAGCGTTTTTTCTTAATGTTCTAAAACTTCTGTTGTAAACTGACTCTTGCAAAATGGATGCAGTAGTTAAGAGCATTTGTGACAATAATAAATGTAATCTGTTCTTTGAAACATACACTGTACATTTTCACAAGTGATACCAGTTTATTTTTATTAAAGTTTCTTAACTTTCATAAATTACTGTACATCAAATAATTATTAGTGAAGGTCTGGGCTTAAAATACAGCAACCAGAAGCAGATAGATAACAGAATAATGACGTACAATACAACAAAAGTCAGACATATCATGCTGAGTCATCAAAAATATAAATCCTGCAATCCCTGCATTTCAGTACTCTGTATTCATTCATTCATTTAAAGGAATAAATCTACTAACTAGCAGTATAGGATATCAACATTCCGCCAATTTATCCTGCTGTTCAAATTTCACGATTTAAGAGATTTCCTCTGTAGACAATAAAAGCTGCTGTAAGTCCCTCTAGCCACAGGAGGGCAGTCTGGGGCACACTCCAAGAGAAACAACTATGATGATATTGGGAGCCACTAATGCCCATCAGCAAAGCCAAGATTGTAGAGGAGAGGTGAAACGTTTGATTGGTGAAACATCCCCGTGTCTTACGTCTGTGTTGTTATATTTCACAAATAATGACTGGGAAGTCAACATGGATACGTGGATGATCCAGTTTCACAATCCCCTGGAAATAAGAAACACAAGAAAGTTTTTGTCTCACAATATGGCTTTGTAATTTCTCATATGAATGCGATTTAAAAAATACACAAACATATATACAATCGATAATCATTTGACTGGTGAAGCCACAGTCCGCAAAGAGCATACAATACAGAAAAAAGGGGTATAAAAAAATTTCCAAAACATTAGATATTAGATAGCTTCAAAAGGAGTTTCAACAAAGAATTAGTTTAAAGATGAGCACACTTATGAGGACTTATGAAAAAAGTTCTTGGTCTCATTTTTTTTTCCATCATAAAAACCTGACAGTTTAACAGGGCTGCATAAACTGTTTATATCCATTTACTTTATTAGGCACACCTGTACATCTGCACATTTACGCAGTTATCTAATCAGCCAATCATGTGGGTGCAGCACAATGCGCAACATCACGCAGATACAAGAGCTTCAGTTACATAAAAAAAGTCTGATCACTGTGACTTTAACCATGGCATGGAAGTTGGTACCAGATGGGTTGGTTTGAGTATTTCAGAAACTTCTGATCTCCTGGGATTTTCCTGATAATTGAACATTAACTGAAGCTCTTTCATTTCACAATCATTTGTAATTCTCACCTCAATCAATTAATCCTGACTACTAGCTACCCTGCTTATTACCTAATAGAAGCAGATGAAAACAACCTATTCTTTAACAAGATACACTATATGGGCGAAGGTTTGGGAACACCTGGCCATCACAACCAAATGAGATTCTTCTCCAAACTGATGCTACAAATATGGAAGCACAGAACTGTCTAGAATATCTATGTATGATGTAGCATTACAGCTGTGCACCAGGCCTCCTTGCCCGACTTCAGTGCCTGACCTCAGTAATACTCTTGTGGCTGAATGTGCAAATCCCCACAGCCATACTCCACAATCTAGTGGAAAGACTTCCAAGAAGAATGGAGGTTATTAAAACAGCAAAGGAAGACTAAATCTAGAATGGGATGTTGAAAAAGAACATATGGGTTTGATGGTCAGGTGTTGACATACTTTTGGTCATATAGTGTGTTACTCGCCAGTAAAAATGCCATCAGGATGCAGAGAACATAAGTGTGGTATATATTAAAAACAAAAACTACAGGGGATGAATTTGATTATTTCCAGGAATTAGAACATTGCAAAGGTTTAACGTCACAGAACAAAATAATTAAGTGTATATATAAAAAGTCAGTAGAATAGAATGAAAATTTTCTTTAAAAAAAAAAAAAAAAAAAAAGAGGATTATTGCAATATGAATACATAGCAGACTAAAGCAAGAAAACGTCAGAGCAATGACACAAATTCGGTAAGCAAGTTAGAATAATGAAAAGATATCTATACGATTTCTAGAAAAACACCAATGATCATCTATTTCAGTACTACCTGAGGTATGAGGTTCTTGTGGATCCTCTTCAACTTAGCCTTTTTCCGCCCATTTTTGGTCACCACAGTCTCTTCGTAGAACTCGTGAGCCAGATCTCCATCCTCATCGTAATACAGAGAGCTGCAAGCACACAGCATCAACTAGTAAATCACACATGTATCTCCTCAACAGTCGGAGTACAACATGACCTCAAATTTTTATACGTGAAATAGTCACCTATTACTTAATGTTTGATATTTCTGAAAATGTACCACACACATTTGAATAAAAATGCATCATAATTCTTGATCAGAGAAGGCGTTACAAGTTCTCTAGGCATCTCCTACCCAAACAATGAATTAATCCAAATTCTGATAAGAAGAAAGTCACACTCTTTCATCAAATCCTAGTTGTAATTCATGGTGAATGAATTCAGATCTACCTTCTCCTTGTAAAGACAAACGGGGTTGCATTTTTGTAGCCACACATTCGGGCTAAAGACTGATCATTGACCTCAGAAGAGTCTCCACTGGCCCCAGAGCCAGTGAAAGGCCAGACTCCTTTAGCTTTGGATCCACTGCCTCCCATCTTTAATGAAAGGACATCATTAAATTGGACTGACAGGTACAGTTCTCTGTAGTTCAAGCCTGAAAAAAACAAGAAAAAGGGGGGAAATAGCACATGTGGTTTATCTACAAAGAAAAAAAGATTACCCTACTGCATGGGGTTTGCGCTTGTGGTATGGCTTCAAAGCACCACTGTGGTTGCTCCAGTTCTCTTTAATTAGCACTAGAAACCACAACAGCAGGTTCTTATTATAATCTCAAAAAGCATGTTCCCGAGCAGTAACATAATCTAACGGTGCCGAACACAGTATACGAACATGATTGGCAATGTTTACTAAAGGATATTCAGTATAACAGCTTCTTTTCTATTCTGATTTGAACACACCGGTTCTTATAAGACAGTCATGGATACCGTAACCTGTACAATAAGACAGTTTAACTGCGCTAAGACAATCTGGTATACGCTTTTAACATAAGGAACTTATTAAGTATTTAATGATGTTTTTTGTTAGATCCACACCAGCGCAGCATTCCACAAACCAGGTTTTGCAAGTTTGTTAGCCAGATAACAAAATTTCACAAACTTTCCAGATACAAAGATGAGATGAAATCTTGTTATGTTCCCATGGCAACTCACACAGAAAATAACAAGCTCCAACTAAACCTGACTACATCTGCAGTATTTAAACTTCTTGTGCTTTTGGTTGACATACTTGACAAAGAAAGTATTCTGATTTTGATTTGATTTACTTGCAATTCATGATTTTAGATTGTCTTATTGAGAAGACCTTTTATCGGTTAAACTCAACTCAAGCATGTCTAAAACCTTATATCTTTTATGTAATTTACATATATGAACTTCACTGTTTCTCCAGTTAGATTTATCTATATTATTTTATATTTATTAGATATCAGCAAAACCTGCTAACGTTTTTCTAAATTAGAATCATTTAATACAATTGTATTTTTAAATATGGCAAGAATCTGTGAAATCACTGCAGAATAAATACTAATGTGGTTAAGATGCTGACTTTGTTAACATTCACCTGGCTACTGGTCATATCATCTCCCACCCGTGTTCTTAGTATTTAGACAAAATAATTATTATATGTGCAACATGGAAATTTATTGCAGCTTAGACTTGTATTGTTTGTCTTTGCTGCATTTGCACAGTGATCAACTGATGAAGACTTTTCAATTTTAAAGAATATGCTTTTTATACAGCCTAGCCAGGACTGGTTTAGATAAACGCACCCAGTAATTTCTGGATCTGGCAAATTCACAGACATGGAATTAGGATAATTTGACTTAAGTCGTTGGGTTCAGGATATTTCTGTCTCTTATTCTAGAAAAGATCCCAGTTCCTCATTGTTTTAATCCAAATAGAAAACATACCTTAATCAATAAGTTAAGATTTTAAATTTGATAAAAATACGATGCTTGCAAAAAAAAAAAAACAACCTGAATAACTATTTATAAATAAATATTTTCATACATCAGACTAAACTAAATGAGAGTACCATGGAAGTAATATCAAAGGTGTGTTAAATGGGACTAACGACAACAAGCAAGTCAAAGTACACTTCCACACTCCGTGAGATCTATTAGAAATGTGAAAACTGCACATACATTGACAGCCTTAATTCTTAATAATCTTAAATAAATATGACATTTTCTGGACAACCAATACTACATTTCCTCACGGCTTTAATGGAGTATAACCCGACTGTCTAACTGTAAAACAGCTAAGTAACGTTAGCTACCTGGCCCAATTTAAAGAGTATCTGGTTAATATAAATTAAAAAATATATATATATAACTAGCAACACATAGCAAAGCAACATATAACAGTTTGTTGTTTTATGCAAGATCGTTCTTGGCATATTAACAACTAATTTCATTTATGTCATACGTACTGTACTCATGTCATCGTTAGCTTTTCGCTACGGCCATGTTTACATTAAAGTCTTGTCTCCGTCCTTTTTCCTTATTTTCCTTCTGTTTGTTTTTAATGGCAGTTACCAAACTACTTGATGTGCATTACCGCCATCCACTGATCTGGAGTGAGGACTAGTACTGTTCTCTGTTACTGTTGGTAAATCCACAGTAAAATACCTCCACCTACTGGACTGCTGTGAAGAACATGTACCAAATAGACTAGATTAGGGATTCTCAAACTTTCTTTAAACTGTAAAATAGTTTCACAGACCCATTTATATACTATATATTATACAAACATAATTCTTCTTCTTCTTCAACTTTTGGCTTTTCCAGTTAGGGGTCTCCACAGCGAATCATCAGTTTCCACCGAACTCTATCCTCGGCATCCTCTACTATCCCACCAATGAACTTGATGTCCTCTTTTACAACATCCATATATCTCCTCTTTGGCCTTCCTCTTGACCTCTTACCTGGCAGGTCCATCTTCAACATTCATCTACCAATTGAACTACTCTCTCTCCTCTGTACATGTCCAAACCATCTCAATCTAACCTCTCTGGCCTTGTCCCCAGAGCTGTCCCTCTGATGTGTTTGTTCCTAATCCTGTCCATCCTCATCACTCCTACAGAGAACCTCAACATCCTCATCTCTGCTACCTCCATCTGTGCCTCATGTCTCTTTCACTATTTCACCTTTCCAGCTCTGAAGATAAGTTAAACTTTAATATAACTTGAGTTTTGTTTTCTTGAACATTTTGTATTACATGCCTTTTAACAAGTATATATATTTTTTTTAATTATTATCTTTTTTATACTTAGCTATGAAGTGAACCAAATTGTAGCTGCCATTCTAGCTATTTGAAGCTTGAAATATTCTTTAATATCAAATATTCTTTAATGTCAAAGCAGTAGTGCAATGTTTAGTATTAGTACAGGGTGGCTTAGTCACCAGTGGAGGAGCTGAAAGAAGGTAAGCTGAGTCATACTTTACCAGTGAGTCTAGACATGCCTGCTGTTTATTGCTGAATAGGAAGCAGCACAAAGGCTTAATTAATACATGCTTTTTAACTAAACAACTTACTTACTATATGTGGTGCTATATTAAAATTCTGGAAGCATTAAAATCAAATTGTGCAGTGAACAAGTCATGTCACAAAAATAACCATGCATGGTGGATATGTAAAAAAAAAAAACTTTCATTGCACGCTAAATTGATTTACACTTGTATACTGATTTACACACTCCAAAAAAAAAAAGCATTTTTGCAAAATAAAGTTTATCCAGAAAAAATAGCTTGTGCTCTCAAATAATCCCTCTCATGTACAGAGGGATTTGACAATAACAGAACACCTTAACTATACAGGTATGAGGGAGAACATAAAAAAATACACAAAATATAACTTCATAATATTACTACAGTATTATTACTACAGTATTATATATTTTAAATAAACTATTCTGTATAAACTCTAGGGACTGTTGTGTGAAAAGCTCAGAAGCTCAGCAGTTTCTGGTACCAACATTAATGCCATGTTCATCATTTTTCATCATTCTACTGTGACCTGAACATTAACTGAAGCTCTTGACCTGTGTCAGGATTTTATGCAATGCACTGCTGCCACATGATTGGCTGATTAGATAACTGCATGATTGTGTAGAGATAAAGGTGTACAGATGATGACGTGGATGATGAGTGTGAATAATAAAATGTAAAATCTCATTTTTATTCATTTATTATATTGCACAACCTATACGTAGTATGCACAACAGTGACACAAACATCAAAATAAACTGATTATGAATATATAAATAAATGTACAAACAGTTTCATAAGTATCAAACAATTTAAATCAAATCAAAGCTTAGGAATTCATGATGTCACTGAGTTTTATAACATAATGATATCTCAGCACTTATACAAAAATGATTTAGAAGCTTGCCATTTAAATAAAAGTGTTTTTACTCACAGGAACTCAGCTGACCTCTGCTTTGGATTTGAATATATTAATAGGTTATTAAATAATACCACTGAAATCACCAGAAATTTAATATACAACTGAAATAGACTAAAACTAGAAATTGCAACACTTTTATGATAAACAAAGTATTATATTCTGTAAGATTTTAGTTAATAAGTGAATAATGTTTTGGGTTGGGGGAAAGGCACATCCAACAGTCTCGCAAAATTGTACTCTGCCTAAAGGAACCTTGTACATTATGCTTACTGTCAGTGTAAAGATCAAAACTGTGTCTAAACCACATGCTAAAATGTGTCACAGCACTGCTATTATACACTTCAGCAGGTATAATCCATCTAAGGTTGTGACTGAAATATTGGAGGTGTTCCAGTGACCACCCTCAGTACTTGCACCTATGGCGCAGACTACTATCACAAGAACGTTGATACTGACGTGATAGTCACTAGTTGAAGTACATTGGATTTTTGACTTAAAATGAAACACACCTCACTGATTCAGGAAGAAAATTACTCTAAAACATAATGTTCCTGAGTTGCTTTTAGTTGCCCTGGAGATTCTAGCATGGTAACTCGGTGACCTGCCCCTAAATTTCACTGAACTGTTGGTTTTTCGCTTCTGCCTTTTTTTTCACAAGCACCCCTGTGTTGTTAAGCCTTCAGAATGAGAATTCTGGAAAATGTACAAAAACTACAAAAAGTTGTTGGTTATTTTTCCTGCAAGGAGCATGCTCTGACACTTATACTTTAAGAAAATCCAAATTTAATTTATAAACATAATTTGACTGGCTGTCTGCAAAATTCACACAGATAATGAGCCAGTTCAACAAACATAAGAACAAATGCAATCAGTTTCCCGAAAGAATAGCACCATCCCATAGTAAAGTGAACATAAAGCTAATCTGTAAATTTAATCTGACAAGTGTCTAAGGGTGTCTGCTGTGATTAACAAAGGAGAAAGAGTGTAAATTAATCAGATACCAGCTGTCAAAGTGTCAGCAACTCAATCATCATCAAAATGATCAATCATCATCTTACACACTCGGTACTGACAAAGTTTTGCCATTCTTATCCCTTATTTTCTTTATCTGATTTAGTCATTTGCAAATTCCCACCCACCCGAAAGCTACCGATTGGGGTAGGGTGAAGACTAAAATGTGTTGCCTCCAAGACACATGAAGCCAGCCACCACATATTTTAATAATGCTGCTTATTCAGTGGCACACAACTGGACAAAAGCAGTAACTCCTATCTTCCTCATGCATGAGATCACAAATATGCCTGTCTGGAAAAATCACTTTGATAATGAGCTAGTTCAGCAAACAACAATAGATGCAGTCAGTCAGTTTAAAGATGTCACCTTACTAGCCATATCTGTTTGCTTCGTGTTTTTAGCAGGTTTTTGGATAGCACCGTGCCATATTAACATGAACATAAACCTTATCAGTAAGCCTAATCTCACAAGTGTCTATAGTACACATGCTCACACACCACTGAAAATTTAGAGATGTCAATCATCCTTCAAGACCTGTCGTTGGTCTGGGAAGGAAACGAAATAACCTAAATGAAACCCCCGAAACCGAGGGTAAATAGGAAAACTCCACACAGAGCAGAGGCGGGAATCGAACCACCAACCTTGAGATGCGAGGCAAAAGTTTATGGCAAAAGTTTTGTTAGCCTCTCTGAAAATGCGAAGTTGTAAGAAAGTATCGTCTTAATGGTTGTAAACCAATCATACTGTTTTAATACAATTATCTTTTAAAATAAGTGTTGTTCTGCTTAGTTTATGTAGACAGTAGAGTAGAGCATGCTTATTTTCACTAACATTATTATAAGCGGCATGGGCAATGTACGCGCGCATACGCTGGAAACCCCGCCCCTTTATAGTTTCTCAGCCTGAGACTCCTGCTGGCGCCCGATTGGCTTATTATTATTATAGCGGTTATTCGCAAATCCGCGCTTCTCAAATTGCCCCATTTAGCAAATACACGGCCGATTTCCTTCATTTACGCATGTGGTAAGTTATTGCATGGGTTTAACCAGGTTTTGGCGGTAGCTACATCCAATGCCCATTGTCCTTTAATTCAATCAGGAGACATTGTGCGTTGGAGGTGGGGCTATTGAGAGATACAATACACACAGCTTTATATTTTTATTTGGTTCGCCTAGAAAGCCGAAAGCTCGAGCGGTGCATGTAAGTTAACGCTGCGTACTTTATTTGATGTTTGAAGCGAGGGCGCTCAGTTCACAAATGGGATTTCAATGCATGTTTGCATAGTCTCTACCCAGGTTTAGCTAAATTAGCCGAACATACAGCCTCGTCTGCTCTCAAACATAAACACCTCGTAGTATGCTTGGGTACTTATATCACGCCATTTTAAAAGTAGCATGGACAAAAATAAACGGAGCCTAATAACGGATTAATTTTCCACACTCCTCATTTTATCGCTCCACTACACATAGGCGGATTATATCGCGTTGATGTGTAGTGACCGTGTGATAATTCACAATAGTTGTTAAACGCCTTTTGGGGATAAAAGAGAAAGGTAACGCTGTGTGCTGCCTGTTTTTGTTTTTTTCCCCGACCAGGTGACGCTGGAAAATGAGTGATTCCGAGAAGCAGACAATTTCTGTGAAGGATAAGGACGGCGTGGAGAAGAGAGGGCGAGGAAGACCAAGAAAACATCCAAAGGTAACAGCTAGGTTATTAGCTGCTCGGCTAAGCTAGGCTAACTGTGCTGCTACATCTCCTTTATTAACTTTCAACCTCGACTTGGAGTTACTAACAGTGCTCAAAGAGCTAACAGGTCCCTAAACTTGCCTAGAGGAAGGAAATGGGCCAGCGTGTACACTACTGGGTCCTTTACATAGCAGACAACCGTATTAACGAAATAAATTACAAAAGTTTTTATTTTTAGCTTTAAAAATGAATAGTTTTTTGCCATTTCAGGAATCCAGTGGATCTCCGCTTCCGAAAAGGCCGAGAGGGCGGCCAAAGGGCAGCAAAAATAAAGGACCTTCCAAAAGAGTGAGTGCGCAGTTTATTGATTTCGGTGATAAATGTTTACACAAATGCGCACACACACTTTTCCATGTGTTTACTGTTGAAGGATCATTTTCAGGCCTATAGTGGACGGTTCAGAGCTAGCTGTGAGCTATAATCGCTGTCAGTCTATGGCCCATACGTCACCGCTGTGGATGAACTCGCTGCCCTCGCCACCTGTTTTGCTGCTTGGTAATGGCGCCCCCTGTTGTTCTCTGCTGATAACGTACATGTGGGTTTTCTAACAAATCCAGTTAAACTGTATGGCCCCCGCGGAAAAGGTTTTCCGACCTTGTGCCGAAGTAAGGATTCTCCCAACACTAAATGGTCCATTTGATTTTACCTCATTTCTGTCGTGTTTAAAAGTAAATACTGCATAATTCTTCTTAAACACACAACTTCTGCCCAAAAAGTGAGTGTTGAGAGCAACACACAGCGTTTTAGTTTAGGCAGACAATAATAGGAAGGAAAAGGTATTAGCGCACAGTTGATGTACATGTCATTACTTTGTAATTTTTTTTTTTAACTTGAATCTTTTAAATGTACTTTCCATACAAACAAAAATGCTATTTTTCTTCATAGAAAGCGGGATCATCTTCAGAAAAGAAGCAAAAGGGGAAGCCCAAGAAGGAGGTAATCGAGCTAATACACAGATTGTGTGCAAAACAGAATCCATTCTGAGCAGCAGTTTTTTGCTTTCCAAATCAAATAGATTTCTTGTAAAAATAACAATATAATACAAGGTGCAACTCAGTCAGGCTGTCCATGCTGGTATAATGTAACTGACTGGATTTATGTAAACAGGAAAAGGAGGCATCTCAGGAGTCCTCTGAGGAAGAAGAGGAGGATGAAGATGAGGAACAGTAACTACCTCATCCTCGGCACTACCTCATAATATGACACAGCCTGGCACCACGTACTAATCTACAGCCTCTAACAATGGGATGTCGTCCGCTCAACCACCTCTGTGGGACTGACATAAATATCATGTCTATAACAATCAGTTACATGTTTAAAAAAGTGGAATAATTTTAGAATCTGTGAATTAGGCTGCATATAAGTGTTTAGTCTATTAATGGTGCTTACTTGGTGCTTTTCTATTTTTGTTTTGGTTTGCTTTTTATGTACTTTGTGACGTGGAAGGTCAGGGGGGATATAGAATTAGAAAACGAAAACTGTTCTGACCGTGATGTGTAGTGGTCCTATAGTTATAGTGTAGGGCTTTCTGCTTAACTGCAGCTGACATTTCTTTTTTTTAAACACCCCCTGCACTGACTAGATTTTATCTTATTAGATTGCCTTTATTATATATGTTGATGTGTGAACATTCACCATTTGTTGAAGGCTAGGTGTGTGTATTTTGCAAGATAAACAGATCATGCATTTAGATTTAAATACACCATTTTCAGTCTTTGTCACTCTGGTGTAATAGTTGGGTAGGTGATATCGATATGTCTGATTCTCATTGCAAGGACATTCCAGTAGCATTTTTAACACACTTGTGACTAATTTATGTGGACTGTTCCTCATATACATATATTTCTTTTCATTGACAGTTTTGCCTCTTTTACTTAACTTTTACTTTTACCAACAGGTCACTTTTCAAGGTCAACGTAATATACACACAGGCCTTTAGCTCTGGTCAGCATTAAAAATACTTTACAGTTGTACGTTTAAGGATATGCCCAAATACTTCTGGGAGTTTACAGAGAACACCTGTGAAATAATGCACACTTGAGCAGCTATACCTCAGTACCATGGCTTGTGCTTGTGACAGGTTTGCATATATTGTCAGATCAGAATTCATGAGACTGTGTCATTTGGATAACGTTAGAATTGTCACAATGACTGTTTTTATTCTGCATCACACATCCCATCTGTCCACATTTTCTGAACCATAGCAACAATATGCATCAGCCACCTCAGGAATTACAGTATGTAGACAGCAGGCAACAGACCAAGTAGTGTTCAGATAGCACTGATAACTTCTGTATAGAATGTGTTCATCATTTCTGTGGAAAAACAAAACCTTTGCTCTGTACCTATTTTTAATGCAGCTGAGGAATTGTCTACAAGCTCTTTTAGGCTTATACCACGTTTGTTGATGCCGCAAATACCTATTTATTTCACGTTTAATTGAGAATTCAGTTGTATCTGTGTAGCATGTTGTGTTAATAAAATATACTTTCTCATTTTTGAGTCGCCTTATTTTTATTGGAAGGCAGAGTATTCCAACACTGTGTATTTTAAGTTCCTCCTATACACAGACACCCAAAGGATCCTCGCTGTACAGGCCGTAATTCCACAAGAGCGCCTACGCAACTTAACTAGCTTAGAGCTGTTCACAGCCTATCAGCTTGCGCGCGCTGCGTAGCGGTTTCAGTAATGGCGTCAGTGGCTGAGATGCGCTTGGTTTTAGAAAAATGAAGCGTAGAAGAACTTAGTTCTTACACTAAAAACGCGGGGTTTCCTTTTGTGAACTTTGCGTGTGAAGCCGTATCATCTTCCGGAGGTTTGCGCTCTGATATTAGCCAGTTCCCGACGTCCCGAGATGATGAAGCTGAAGTCTAACCAAACTCGCACCTACGATGGAGATGGGTATAAGAAGCGGGCCGCCTGCCTGTGCTTCAGAAGCGAGACTGAGGAGGAGGTGAGGCCGGGGATCTGCGGACGTACAGCGGGCCATGATAATGAATGCTGATCACATTTTAATGAACCGAATGCTTACTGTTCCCCAGCCCTTTTAGTAAATAAACACGCCTTTTTGCTAGAATGAGGAAACGGCAAATGCTGAGATTCATTATCTCTTATTGAAAAGATAACATCTGTTGTAGCGGCTAACGGTTAGCTAGCTAATTTAGACGGTGCGATTTGTCAATGAAAATGCTAAAGTAGCTAGCAGCTAGTCGTGGCGCTGTCAGTTAGCGAGGTGGCTGAAATCCGCTGAGTTCTTTGTAAAGAATAATAATTCTGCTGGGCACAAACTCGTGTCTTTTCAGGATCAGTATAACATGGAAAAAAAAACAGTGTTTGCTCATGACACTGCGAGGTTGCTGTGTAGAAACGGACTGCTAGTTAGCCAACAAGCCTACTCACTACTGAAGCTCTATGTGAGCTACACATCTTAGCACTTAACCAGCTAGCATTTATTCTGTTTTTTAAATTCAGAAAATAATAGTAATAATCTGGCAGTTATTGTTTTAAACGCCGAGGTAGACAGTATGTCAATTATTCATCCACCTTCGAACTTTTCAGTCTTTTGTAGCAGTACTACTTGGATCTGAAATGAACTTCATTGTTTTTGTATTTTATCAATATACACAAAATATCCTATAATATTGATGGGGTTAGAAATATTTATTGTTTGCAAAAAAAAAAAAAAACACCCTGAAATTTGTGCTTGTATAAATATTAACCCATTTACTCTGAAACTAGATCTACTACAGACTGTAACGTAACAAAATGGGGAAAGGTTCAAGGGGGGGCAAATACTTATGTAATTGCCGTAGCTCTATAAGAGACTTGGATTAGCTAAGGTACTTTTTCCACTGCTTCCCTTTTTTTGTTTAAACCTTTGGCAAATTAACTGGTTTAATAATCCATGGAAATGTTTTCCCTTCTGTTCATAGTTTTTGTCAAAACAAAGGGAGGCACCTGTTTGGTGTGTTTGTTCAGACTTAAGCACGGACTCTGGTGCCATATTTTCCATGTTTTCCCTCAATGATGCTGATTTCAAAGCTCATAATATCAAGACAATACTAGGACCACAACAATAACCAAGCTGGCTCTTGAAACTCTTGATAAATCAGAGGATTGATTGTGGTCATCATTGTTTGTCCCATTGTGGATTTGTGTCAAGTCAATCATTTGCAGCATCAACTCTGGAATTTCATATGGCTGGATGTGTCTTGTTGTCTAATTCAATACAAATTAGTCTAATTTTCAGCTTTCAGGGAAGGTAGCAAATACTCAAAAAATTTATAGAACTTGCCAGACAGTGTCACAAATTAATTTGCATATAAATAGCATTGTCATGATTATTTGCAGTTTACAATATGTTGCCTGAAGAAAGAAGAGATTCTTAGAAGACACAGAATAGAATTTTTTGTTTTCTAGAATTGGAATAGATAAATAGTAAATAATCATTTTTTCTTATTTTTATCATAGAAAAAAGTCTATGATAAGAAAAAAAAAGTCCATCCCAAAAATGCAGACAGAATGAAGCAGTTTTACAAAGTCAATTAGGAAATAAGGAAATCTTTTATTACTTATAGAGTCAAGAAGATAGTTTTAAACTAGGAACACAGAAGTGTGGGGGTGGGACAACAGTGGTGATTGGTTGTTAGGAACAGTGCTGATCAGTGATTGGTTTTTAGAAACACATTCAGACAGGTGCAACAATATTGAACTAAGGGAGTTTTAAAAAAGGTGCCAAACCTAGCGATAAAGTCATTCATTTGGCCACACTGATACCAATCAAAAGAAAAAAATAACAGTGTTTTGCCGTAGTGACAATTTCCTAAATCTTGAATGTAGTGAATATTGTTTGCTAGCTCAGATGGCTACTGTGTGTGTGTTCAGGTGCTGCTGGTGAGTAGTAGCCGACATCCTGATAAATGGATCGTGCCTGGAGGAGGAATGGAACCGGAGGAAGAGCCCAATGTTGCTGCTGTTCGAGAAGTGTGTGAAGAGGTTAGAGCATTTATTTACTGGATTTTGTGGGTTTTTCTGTGTTTATTAATATAGTATTGATTATAGATCACTGCATTTTATCCTTAGGAGGTGTCACAAAGCCCAAAATAGCCAGTGAGGATTTAAAAGTACAATAGCAGTCATAGCACATTTCCTCTTAATAGATTTAAACCAAAAGGCTATTAAATTTTTGAAAACCGTGCGACTATTTGTTTTGAGTCTTCGACACACGGTGCTATTGTATACTTGTACGACTGTTCTAAGCTGACCCTAATGTCCTGATCATAGCTTCTTGTGATAGGCAGTGATACTCTCTCATCACTCAAGTGCAGAGGGTGATCATTTTACAGACAAGTGCTAAAGGGCGCTCCACTCAGATTAACTACTGCTCTTTATTCTACACCTTGGCCAAACTCCAGTTCGGCTGAACTCCAGCGATAGCCGAAGCCTCTTTAGGCTTTCACAGAATGTGAACTTAAGATCTTTATATAACGCACATCATGATTAAGTGTGCTGGAATAATAGGTTGTAGAATTGGCTTTCATGATGAGAAGTGACAATGGTGCTGTTAAAAAAGCAGTGAGCTCTCCGTTTGTTGTCAAAATCGTATGCAAGGTCAGGGAAATCAATCAGTTCAGCAAATATTAGTACAGTAGATGAAACTAATGCAAAAATACCTCAAATACCTCATATATCATTCATGTATAACCCAACAGCTTTGGGTAATGTTCACATCAACCGTTGGAATGGGGAAAAATACAGTTCATTTGGTCACAGCATGACTGGTTTTGCTTGGCAGGCTGGTTTGTGTATTTCTGTAACCGCTGTTCTACTGGGATTTACACACACAGAAGTCTATATAATTTACACAGAATGGTGTTGAAAAATATAAAACAAGTGAGTGACAATTCTGTTGATTCTGCCTCATCTTGCTCCAGATTTGTTCAAGCCAGAATCTCAGGCTACGGTGGGAAAAGCACAGTGTTTCAGACATACTGAAATAATATTGATAAGCCTACTTCATTTTATTTCTTTGAAAAATTAATTTATTTATTTAAATAACTTTTCTGTAATGAGGGTGGGGTGGTATTTGCAGATTGGTGGGTTCTGATAATTTGTTGTTGTATTGTGGATTATCTATATGTTTATAAAAAAAAAAAAAAAGCTTTACAGAACAACTAAATTACCTAGCCTGTTACCTTAGACAAAATAAGACAAAACAATGGGGAAAGACGAAAAAGTAAATTATAGTACAAAATGATAGATGCATAACAGTCAAACTAATGATAGATTAACTAAAAACAAACTGAATATTTATTTTATATGCATAGCAAGACTGACTGCATTATAAGCAGTCGCCAAGATTTGTGTTTTCAGTTTCTTTGTAAAACTGTTATGAGTCAATATTATTATTATTATTATTATTATTATTAAGCACTTATCAGAGCAAATATTACGAATGCTATACTAATACAGGGTAGGGTCTCCCTTTACTCCCAAAACAAATGAGACATGGCTACCACAGGATACATTGGATACATTCCTGTGAGATTCTGGTCCGTGTTGACACGATTGTTGCACAATTCCTGCAGAATATCAAGTGAACTTTCATGCTGTGAATCACCTATTCTACAAATCCCAAAAGTGTTTGGCCTGATTCAGAATCAGTGACCGGGGAGATCACTGAAGAACACTGTACTTATTGTCTTGTTCATGAACCCAGTTTGAGACGACATGGCGCTTTATCAAGCTGGCCATTAGAAGATGGTGAATTGTGGCATTGAAGGGATGCTCATGTACAGCAAGAATGCTGAAATAACCTGTGGCAATCCGGCAATGACTGAATGGTATTAACCAATGACAATAAGCATAATAATTATTATTTTGGAAAGCATTACCTACACCATTACACCACCTCCATCAGACTGGAGTGTTGACACAAGGCAGGTTGGTCCATGGATTCATGCTGTTGGTTCCAAATTCTGACCCTACCATTTGTGTGCCTCAGCAGAAATCAAGATTCATCAAAACAGGCTACATTTTTCTTCCTTTCATTTATGTTACACGGTTTTTGTGAGGCTGTGACCACTGCAGCCTCAACTTTCTCTTCTTGGCTGACAGAACTGGATGTTGACATGGTCCTCTGCAGTTGTTGCCCATCCACCTCAAGATCCATACCGAGATGCTTTTCTGCACAACACGATTATAGCTCATCTGAGTTACTGAACTCTATGTGCTTGCTCTGCATGAGTCAGTGAGCTCATTCTCCATTGACCTCTCTCTTCATCAAGGCAATTCTGTCTGCCGAACTGGTGCCCACTGGATGTTTTTTCTTTTTGCCCAATTCAAAACACTAGAGACCATTTTGTGTGAACATAACAGGAAATCAGGATTTATGGAAATACTCAACAACTGGGGCACAGTCAAAATCACAGATCACATTTTTCCCAATTCTGATGGTAGATGTGAACATTACCAAAGGTTTATGACCTGATACTTCTATGTGATTTTATTCATCATGCTGCTATTATGTGATTGG
Source organism: Bagroides melapterus (assembly GCA_028566695.1). Lineage (NCBI taxonomy): Eukaryota > Metazoa > Chordata > Actinopteri > Siluriformes > Bagridae > Bagroides > Bagroides melapterus. The sequence goes on from JAOTRN010000017.1 coordinate 7,794,723, forward strand.
CCGGTTGGATAATTGCATATTAGATGTACAGTTGTTCCCAATAAAGTGCTCATTTTGTGTAATTGTCTGTGTAAATTCTGTACATTTTCCCCTTTTTTTGTCAGGATTGGGGACAGTAGGGACATGTGTCCTTACTTAATTTCTGCAAATAGAGGAACTGCAAGGTTGCTGCTTCTTCTATTTGGTTTTTATGTTGTATGATCAATAGCAAGTTTATGACGAGCAATTCACACGATGAAGGATAAAACAGGTGGCAGTGTTCAGATCAGCAGGTTATCATTAAATGTCAAATGACTCATCTCGTCATCCCCCGATCATCAGACCAGGCTTTTTTTTATTCAGCTCTGTGTGTACTCTAGGGTTTATATAATAGTATTACTGAGTATTAAGCTGGTGCTTGAGTGTTAAATTGTGTGCTATTGTTTTTCCCCTCCCCTTTTCCAACAGGCTGGTGTCAAGGGCACTTTAGGGAGACTAGTAGGAATATTTGAGGTGAGTATCACAGAAAACTGATGATACATTGTTCCTGCAGTAGTGATTGTGATTCTAGTCAGGAACTACTGCACTCACTGGACTACTTCAGCTCAAACACAAATGTGTGCAGTGCAGAGGGTCTCAAGGGAAAAGACCCTGTAGCATTTTAATAAATAAGGATGAGGGATGTGGCTTATTGATCATTTGGCAAGTCATGTCTGGAAAGATTATGCATGTTAAAACTGTACTGGAAATTTACTGGAATAATTCACAATTATGGAGTTGGAGAATTCCTTTCACATCACTGAATATTGTTTCATTTGTGGTCATGTTTCAGTTGTTGGATGGTTTCCTTCTTTTACTTATTCGTTCCTGCACAATATTTGAAAAAACTTGACAATGGAAATTATCTCTTTGACTGTTGTCACATTAAGTTATGTATGAAATGCATTTCTGAACCTTGAAGGAAAACTCCAGCCTGTAACATGTCGGCAGTGTGACTGTGTGTGTAATTAAGGAAGCTATTAACTAAGATCTCAACTAAACGGAAAAACAGTTTGGAAAGTATTACTGAATGAATCTTGACACTTCACACAAGCCCTTATACATGAACCTCCATAAAACACAGCACAGTGATTTAGGCCACAAAGGGAGTTTTGGCCACCTCAGTCCCATGCAAATTAGGTATGATGATAAATCGACCAATACAGTTCATTTGAATCATTCTTTCGGATTAATTCTATAATGGTCCATTTAAGCAGTCAGTACACATCCACAAGACACAAACTATAAGCTACAGGGTGTTCAGAACGGACTTTTCTTTTAAAACTGCTACATTTAATTTTATTTAATTTTTTCCCCCCACACTCAGAACCAGGATAGGAAACACAGGACGTATGTGTATGTTCTCATTGTAAAAGAGGTCCTGGAAGACTGGGAAGACTCTGTAAACATTGGTAAGTGTCGAGCTGTCTTGTGTTTACAAATGTGCATGTAAATCTCAGAGCACATGAAACCGTTTCACTCAGGTTTCTGCCCTCACCATCCACTTTATGAACACCTGTAAACATTCGCAGTTATCTAATCAGCTAATCATGTCGCAGCAGCACAATGGATCGTGTCCTGCAGATACAGATCAAGAGCTTCAGTTAATGTTCACATCAAACGTCATACTGAAGATAAGGCGTGATCTCTGTGACTTGAACGGTGGCGTGGTCGTTGGTGCTAGTATTTCACAAACCGCTGATCTCATTGGAATTCCACACTCATTATTCTCTAGAGATGTTATGAAATAAATAATAAAAAGGGTGTAAAGGAGCTTTTAGCAGTAAAAACATCTTGTGCAGAGGGTCTGCTGGCTGAAACACCTTGCTGACGAGAAGGATCCAACGAGTGAGCAGAACGGTCCGTGCTGAAAGGAAGTCAAAGAAAGAGTAACAAAAATATTTTATATTTTACAACCAAGGTGAACAGAAATGCATCTCAGAACACACAGCACATCAAACCTTGAGGTGGATGAGTTTGAATTGAAGAACACGTCACGTTGCACTCCGGTTGTAATGAGTCCGTGCCCGTGATAGCCTCACACTAATGTTCTTCACTGACAGGAGCAGAACCTGATGACCAAGGTTCAATGTGGAATGCATGTGGAGATGCTTTTCTGGCCGCTATTTTTGTGGAGAGTGGTTATTTGAGTTTGACTAGCCTTCCAGGCAGCTTGAACCAATTTATTTTGGTATTTCGCCCATGTATTCTATATAAACTGATGAGTGTGACTCTGAGCAGTGGGAGAAATACCCAGCAAATCTAGCACCAACATCCATGTCACAGTTCAACATCCAGATTCTGATTAATGTGAATAGAAAAAGCTCTTGACCTGTGTCTGCATGGTTTTATGAATGGCTGAGGTGTCTAATAAAGCGGGTGGTGATAAGTGTGTCTCATGATAATAAAATGGTCAAGCAATTAAAAGGATATAGCACTAATCCGCCTCACTCAGAGCACACATGCACCCTCTTCTTTTGACAGGGAGAAAAAGGGAATGGTTTAAAATAGACGATGCAATACAAGTGTTGCAGTGTCACAAGCCAGTGCAAGCCACCTATTTTGAAGCTCTACAAGAGAGCTGCCTGACGAGCAACGGCACTCCTCTAGTGGCCACGATAGCTGAAGACCTCTCACCCAGCTACAACATCAATCAGAGCTCTGTCTCTGACATCAGATAACTAACACACAACACTGACACTCCGGATGCTTCCGCCACCACTCTCGCTCTTATTCTTTCAGTATTCTTTTTTTTTTCCCCTCTCTCTCTCTCTCTCTCTCTCTCTCTTTTCTTCTCTTTTTCCTTTTCTCTTAAAATACGGTTTGCCTTTCCAACCCTATTTTATTTGCCAGAGAGGTGGCACAAACATGACAAATTGTTGGGTAAAAATTTG
>JAOTRN010000017.1:7821125-7839968 GCA_028566695.1 Bagroides melapterus
CCTGAGAGAATTATATTTGCAGAGAACCACATTTATTGTATATGCATCTTTATATCTATATTTATACACATACACACTTAAGTATATGTTCAAATTGTAGCTGGACATTTATACATATCATATTTAATCACCGAGTATGCATGCATTAATTTACTACACAAAAAAACAGTTTTTTTTATTGTAACCAGGACTTCTGGTTACAAAAAAAATATATTTCCTTCACACAACACATAAACACACCCAGGTTATCAGGAAAGCAACAGTGCAGTGAAGCACAAGAGTTTGAATGCACCTAGAAGATCCATCTCACATCCAGGGACAAAAATTCTATCAAAGGCTGCAAACTTATTCTCTGATCTTGAGGCCAGCTTCCACAGAGAGTGTTAATATCTCATCAGTACAGCATACTAAAGATCACAGAGTAAAGCAGGAGCATAGCACCACTGAATATCGAGTGGTATTGAGGCAAAATTAAAGGGTTTTTTTTCATGCAGTACACGTACTTCCGCCCATGTGAATGGCTGTGTTATTCCACACAAAGCTGATCTTACAGAGTGCTTATCAAGCTATTGGAGTCATGGCAGCATGCTGCACCAACGGGCTGGCTCAGAACTCATGTGAATCTTTAGAATTAGGTCAATTACAAGAAAAGCCATTTGACATTTCAAAAGATGGAGCAGCTCATGAGCATGAAGCTTGACTGATGAGCTATGCAGTATATCATAAAGGCAGTCAAACATTGCGAGTTCCCAGACACTGCACAAATATGGAGTTTAAATGGTAACAGCAGCAAAAAGTAGTAGTAAAAATGGTAATGCAGCTCCTCAAACTATAACTCATATCACAAAATCATGTGCCACTAATGGTGACAAGATCATGTACTGTATATTCTTCCTGAGTAAATGGTCCAACACGAATGTTCTCTTTGTGGCACGACCTTTGACGTTCTCTCTGCCACGTGTGAAACAGTAACAACGGATGCCCCGCAGACTGGGATTTGACAAAGTTACAAGAAGGTGGTTCAGTTAAGCAGGAACACCTACTAAATATCAACAGAAAACCGACTGCCCAGTGGATTATATAGACCATGGTTCTGCCTGTTGTTATACATTATTAATCAGACCAGACATACTGTCCAAGATGAATTGGTCACTCTTACTCACCTTGAAATGAAAGGTTTGGTCTCTGGGGGCAACCGGCTTAATAAGATGCTTTCAAACACACTCTGTACATACTCCATCTGTGCATCGATAGATGTGAAGTGGTTGTAATTACGTCAGATTTTTACTGGCTATCATTATAACTAGAGGAGTAGGCAAATTGCATGTATTATCAGTTGACACACCGTTTCTTTATTGTGTTCAGACAGTCTGTGGTCAAACCACTTAGAAAAGTCTTATTAAAAGAAGAAAAAGCATAGCATACGTCAGAAATTAATATAGATTGTGCTCATTGTTGTAGGTGTTTTTTTTTCTGCTTTATTGTAGGCCAAAGAGAAGTATCTGAAGGCTTTGGACGAGCTGAGCAATTGTACGCCACAGTACGTGGAAAACATGGAGCTGGTGTTTGAACAGTGCCAGCAGTTTGAGGAGAAGAGACTGGCCTTCTTCAGGGAGGTGCTTCTGGATATCAAGCGTCATATTAACCTCACAGAGAACCAAAGGTCAGCCTAAAGATTAGCTCTGCTTAGCAGCTCTCTGCCTAAGCGGATAGAGCTACTTTAATTAGCTTCTATTAAGGTCATTTTTCAACCTCTAGATTCGCTAATCTGTTAATAAGCTACATCAGCTAGATGCTAAAAATGAATAAAAGTACTTCTCAGCATGTTTGTATTCGTGTAATGATAACTGGCTTCCTGCATTTTCAGCAATATTCTGTTTGCCAATTATTTTTATTATTTGCAAAATTTGGTTCAGTTTTGCAGACTACAGTTACCTAGTCTATTGTATTTGTTGTGTAACAGTGTAATGAGATCTAAAGAAAAGAGAAAAACATGACTGTCCTGTATTTTTGCAGCTATGCCACAGTTTACAGGGAGCTTGAACGAACCATCACTTCTGCCAGTCCTCAAGAAGACCTCCGGTGGTTCAACAACAACCACGGCCCAGGGATGCACATGAATTGGCCACAGTTTGAGGTAAACTTTTAAGTACAAAGTGATCACCACGGCAAGGATGATAAGGTAAATCTGAGGGTAAATCCTAAGTACAGTACTGTTATCAGTGTACTTTTTGAGGAAACAGAAGACTGTAGCTTCTGATTTTGTTCTGCCTTGCATTTTTAATCTCACTGCACGTATATATAGATTTTAACACAGCTTTATTTCTCTTTGTTTCTCTTTGACTGTTTCTGATATTCTGTCATTTTAACTGTATTTGTTATTTTGCCCTGTAATTTGTCCTTAATTAATATAAGCTCTGAAATCTCTCTCTCTCTTCCACCCAGGAATATAACCCAGATCTCAGCCATGCCATCAGCAAGAAAGAAAAAGTGAAAAAGAACCATGACGGTGTCACACTCACCCATGTCATGACTGTTGGGGATCAACACTCATCTCCACAGGTTGAAAACCGTAGCAGGTAGAGTTCATGTATTTCTTTATAATAAAAGAGTATGCTGGGTGAGAGACGGAGAATTCTGACTGATCAGGACTAACAAACTGTTTGATAAATAAAGCTGATTTATTTTTCTACCATTCCATTATTCCAGCGTGAGCAGTTATGAAAAGACTCAGGCGTACTCGGCAGAGTGGTCGGATGAAGAGCAGGCAGCTGCAGAGAACAACGGAGGCTCCAACCCATTTGAGGAGGAAAGGAGCCAAGGAGTGCGAGTCAGGGCACTATATGATTATGAAGGGCAAGAACAAGATGAGCTCAGCTTCAGAGTAGGTGAGAGGCCTAACATCAAATTCCCATAGATGTCAATTCCCTCACTGCACTTACACACTGTTTGGGGATTATACAATTTTGCCTTCTCAGGAGAAATACTACTGCGAGTTTATGACAGGATTTAACAACCAGGGATATGTGGTGGAATTGTAGGGGTTCCTAAGACGGTGATAACAATGTCAATGATAATCAGATAAAAGATAATCAAGTAAAAGCATATTAATTAATACTGTAACAATTTACTATAATCTCATTAATCAAAAAATGATAAAAGTTGATTGAATTAATCATTGGTCATGTGATGAGATACTCTTTAGCATGTGAAAGTTAAACAAAATATTACAGTGCTAGCTAGATAAATCAGATTTTGTGGCTAAAGTATCTTATAACGGCTTAAAATCACCGAAAAAAGACACGTTCTCTATAAAAGAAAATCACAAGTGGAGGAACATCAGAACATAAGCATTTCTGTAGTGATTCAAAACTACTGTTATTTTAAGCCAGAAATCCTATGCAGCATAGTTTTAAAGTGTGTGCTTGCTAATATTTCTGTAAAGACTGTAAAATCATTGTCAAAAAATAAAAATCATATTAATATCATAGTGATGGCCATTTTGCTGGTGGAATAGAAGTATTAAAAATGACCAAACTTTGTATTAAGGGACTGCAAAGTCCCTGTCACCTTCTCTGCATGTCTGCACTCCTGTACATCTGCCATCTGTGAATGTGAAAACTAAGATGGTCAGATTCTTTCCTAACAGGTGATGAGCTAACTAAGCTAGAAGATGAAGACGATCAAGGCTGGTGTAAAGGACGACTGGACGACGGGCGGCTCGGACTGTACCCGGCCAATTATGTTGAGCCTATTTAGTTGCCTTGTGTGAAAACCAATGAAAATGGTCTTGTTTTAGAAGGACCTGAAAGACTGAATATGAACACAGACTCCAAACAATTTCCATGAAAAACAAAATCTTATACATTCATACGATACCTTATCAACGGAAGTGAAGCATCGAATGTACATGAAGTATGCTGTATCTGTTGTGTTCATCTGCACATTAGATTTGGGTTATCAGAAACTAAACTTTTCCATATGTAATGTGATTTCAGCGGACACAAAGAAGGCCTTTATACATCACTGTGTGTCTGTAGTCTGTTCTGTAAGATACTGATATAATGTGGTCCATGAGGCCTATAGCATAGCAATGCAATATGCAAAATGTATATTTTATTAGTTTCACGTGTTGTAGTGACAGTCTCTCATTTGGCCCTGTTTTATGCATACACATGTCCTTTTTATCTCTTATTTATTGATTTGCTGAGGTCCCTATCATAAGTGTATATGATATGATGTGTGATGTTTCTATCTCTACGTATGTACTACATATGAAGTCACAGATGTTTTGGCATGTGTTCTTGTTTTCACTTCATTTCTACCTGGAATGCAGCCTGCACTGGAATTAGTCACCACATTGCAGCTGGATTGTGAAGCTCTGGCCCTGGTACTTAGCAGTTTGGTTCGTGACTGTATTCCTTCAGTGCTGTCAGTGAGTCATTTTGGATGAAAGAAAATCTTATTAGCACTATGGTATTTTTGTAGCAATCACGTCTTCAGTGACCAATTTCTTGTCTACAGACTTTATGACAAAAGTGTCATATGTTAACATCCTCACTACGTACAAAGTAATTACCTCTTTACCTATATATATATATATATAATGTCACATATTTCTAAATGCAACTACAGTCCTCAAGTTAACCTAAACTACTATTTGTCCAATTTACAAAATACCTGAGCTGAGTGCCTAATATCATTTCAAACATTTTTCTCTAAGTAATATTTTACAATGTTCTCATGACTGCTATACACTGATATGCACAAAGGACATATGCATATGCCTTAAGGTAATATGTAAAGGTAAAACTTTTTCGTATAGGTCACACCTTACCTAAACAATGGCAGTGCATCTTGCAGTGAATAAACCCTGGTTGGCAATTTAAATGATTGTTGCCTTTAGGGTTTGGTTAGTATTAGCAAAGTTAGAACTTCTGTGTAAATATTTTTTCTACGCTTCAGAACCTTCTTGTTTCTGTTTGGCCAATATTAAGGGCATGGAAATGGAAACACCAGCATGATCTGAGTGTGTTTAAGTTCACATTTATGCTGATCTCATTCTAATGCCAGTGTAGTGACTGTTCAAGTGTTAAGTTCTAAATTAAAGCCTAACCTGTCACGAATTAGTGATGCAGTATGTCTAAACTTCTTTTTGCTGGCTATGTGGATCACAGCAGAACCTCTGACAGAATTCACCAATAGAGGGCGCTGTTACAATAAAGGTTAGTGTTGGTGTTTACAATGCATGAACCGTCATGATAACTATTTGTAATTGTATTGTAATTGTATGTAATTCATTCAGTTCATGAGCATTAGGCTTGACTAATGAGGCTTGATCTTGGAGGCAGTCAAAAAATTTCCAGACACTGCCCAAATATAGAGTTTAAATGGTAACCGCAGCAAAAGTAGTGGTAGAAATTTGAGGTGGGAATGCTGCACCTCAAAACTTTTCAATGTTGGAGGAAAGCTTAATAACTGTAACTCGTATCACCAAATCATGTGCCAGTAATGGTGACAAGATCGTGTATATGTTCTCTGAGTAAATGTCCAACATGAATATTCACCTTGTGGAGAAACTCTAGAATTTGTTTAGTATCTTTTGCCATAATTACTACTATACCATAAAATTAGGATCTATGACATTATGTCATACTATATGAACATAAGGGTTTTCATATATCATTAAAACCATAGGAAAGATTAGATGATTGAATTAATATTAAATCATTGCTTTACATTTTAAAATTAGACAAAGGTGAAGTTACCAATAGCCCATTTGTCACCATGAGTTTCCTCCACTTTGGCATTACAAACATTACCAATAGGTGAAAACACAGTTTGTTAGCTTTTTATGATTTTATTTTGAATATAGTAAATGTGGAACTTGTAAGGACTTAAATAAAAAAAACTGATGGAGACTAGGTAACAGAACGTTTTTATGTCACTGTATTAACAAATCATTATATTATTAACAATGGCAGACATTGCAAAAAAAAAATAAAACAGTGAAAAAGTAAAAGCACAACCCCCGCACACTTACAGTTATTTTAATTCGTTACAGTTCCTTAATTCCTGACCTTTTACCTAACTATTAAATTGAAATAAAAAAAACATTCTTATGAGACTTTTTGTGAGAACATTTCATATTAACAATAGTCATGAGCCAGCAAGTTTGCCTTTTGCTGCTGATTGGAGAGAGCACAAAATGAGTTTCTAATTGAGGATGACAATTTATGAGAGCTCAGTGAGGTGAAGACTTTCTTTACTGTTGATGCCTTAAGGGAGGGTTTATTTTGATTTTATTTTGTTTTTTAATTTAAGGGTTAAGTTTGCTGTGTGATTATGCCTTAAAGAAAAGAGCTAAGTTGGGTGGAGGCCAGGACCAAACCCAAACATGTGCCTGAGTTGGCCACTTATTCGCACAGGGAGTGGAGGTTTGCTCAAACAAAATTTGCAAGCATTGACATAGCGCTATGAAAGCTGTCAGAGAAGAACAAGTGTTTGATGAATGTCCGTGTTCAAACTAAAGAAGGAATTTACAATAAAAAGAAATAAAAACAAATTTTGTGTTTCAAACCTGTTTCCACATCACGTAAGTGCCTAAAATTTGTAGGAAGGCAAAAAACTTATCTTAGGTTATTGCTCAAGTTCTTGTTTGCTAATAAGCTAACTGATAGATGACGACAGGCAGACACTGCGAATAGCCAAGTATTTTATGTGACCTATATAGTCATAAAATGTCTGATGTAAAATGTTTTATTGAGATTAGAATCAGATCCTGAAATGTCTTCTTGTAAAAGTGGGCACATTTTTATTCCAAAATTAGCACTTGGAATAAAACAATTTAATCCAGTCAACACAGAGTCCAGACCAAAACATGAGTTAAACACAGAACACAGACTCTAGTTCTTAGGCAGTTTGTCAGTGCATAGCAAACAATCTGTCATCTTGTCTTTGTTGGTCTGTTGTTGGACTTATACTGGGTGGACAAACTGATAGACCAGTCTCTGAGACACATCTGGTTTGCGAATGATTCCCTTCTTGTAGTACTGCCTGATGGAGCGGCTAAGCTTGTCATAGTTCATTGCTGGCCGGTTCTTCCTCAGACCCCAGAGTCGTGCTACATGAGCAGAATCTTCAATTTTGAAAATACCTTCAGACAAAAGATTGATAAAATCTTCATTTCATTACAGAAACCGATTTAGCAGTAATTAATATATATATAAAACATAAATGTGAATATTAAACAGTAAATGCTATGCTGAATAATGTTAGCATTCACACTGCAAAAAAAATGACTTTCTTACTTAGTAGTTTTGCTTGTTTTCAGAACAAATATCTAGAAAAATTTAAATCAGGATACATTTTCTTGATGAGCAAAATGACCTAAGAAAATAAGTCTAGTTTTTAGACAAGAAATAGCAAATTTAAGTGAATTTTTGCTTAGGATGAGCAAAGAAATCTGCCAATGTGGTAAGAAAAATTATCTTGAATTTAGTGTGCAAGAAAAAAGTAAACCTATTTCTTATATCATTTTTTTGGCATCTTGATTTAAGAATTTTTAGATATTTGTACTCAAAACAAAACAAAACTACTAAGCAAGAAAGTCTTTTTTTTTTTTTTTTACAGTGCATTTACTGGAAAAACTGGGTTGAATTCCCCTGATAACATTTTATACCTTTGTCCTTATTGAGCCAGCGAATGCAGCGCCCATAGCTGTGTGGTTTAAGTAAGAGCTCTTTGAGAAACTGCCACAAATGAATGGGCTGCCCGGAGCAAGACGAATCTGCTTCTGACCACAATTCCTCTCTCTCTGTTGGACGTCACCAGTTAGTGTGATAGCATTTGACAACAGTCTAGTTTCATCCTTCACTGTGACTAATGAGTGTAAATATGCTGTTGAGGTTTCTATCCATATCTCTACATATCTGAACTTACCTGTGATTCTGCACTCTCCTAATGAACATCTCTCTTTCATCCAGGCAGCTAAGTACACAGAGAAACTTGTGAGTGAGTGATTCTGCTTAATGCATTAAAAATAATTATACCAAAAATGTACTGAACTTGCTGTGCCTTTTTTTTTTTTTTTTGCAATTATGCATGTTATGTAGGTGTAAGCATAGGTAAAGCACCTGATTTCCATATATCTAGATGAGCGTGGAGTGTGTCACCACACTGTAGACACCGCTGCCGAAAGTCTTCCTCAGTCATTGCACACAAGTCTTTTCCATCCAGATCCTGAAACGCTTTGCCCACCTGAGGGAGTCGATACAGGTGCTCTGTCCATAACAGCCACTTCTGAACATTTCCACAACTCCACTCCACCGGATCTGAAAAATCCAACTTAAGCTTGAATTTTCAGCATTCCCTTACCATCTTACCTTAGAGACATCAGTCAAATAACACAGGGATTTGCAATGTTTGTATAGAGCTTTGTATGTTTTGATGTGCCAGTGTAATTCAAGGATCATGTGTCATTCAAGGAAAGCGAAAAGCAAAAGTGTGAACGGGGGAACGAGTGTTTACCCAAGGAGTTGTAGCACAATTACTTACAAGGAGTGAAATTTGCCATGACAACTGTCAGTTAGAAGAAATGTCAGTAAGTCCAGTAAGCACACAGCAATAAAATCAAGAGCAAGTATCAATGAGGTTTGGTAGATAGGAGATATTCAGCAATACAAACACAGGGAAGTCATTTTCATTGTATTGTTAAGCTGTAGAAAATTTGCTCGTATTCAGTAATGTTAAATGTTTTAGAGCACGTCAACACAGTATGCAGGAGCTGGCTGTTGATGTTTACTCTTTTAGTCAGAGCTCCTCACCTGCGCAGGACAAGGGCTTGGTTGGACAGTTAGACACCACCTGCTGGGTAAACACCAAAAGCCCTAAAGTAAAGCTACACCAACAAAGTTCTCAGGTCATTTGCAACAACTCCACATGTACGAGTGGGGATTAAACAGATCCTTGGTATATAAAGCTACGTTTTGACGTTAGATGTACTCTGCTCAAACATCTTTCACAATTTCTGTTTAAATAAAGAAAATAATCTGATGGTTCTTTGAACGTCATACAGTTTGTTTCGTGCCAAGGTAAAAGTACACATGAGCGGATTAGAAATGTCGATTACTGTTTTCTTGCCAAAAGTTCCATTATCTGATACTGACATTTTCAAATATTTAAACTGCAACACTGTGCAACATTCTAAAACAGTATGAGGGGAAACAAATACAAAAATATTTACACCATTTTAAAAGACACTCACATATCAGACACCAAATCAACAATGTAATCTAGCCTCTAACCTGGTGTGATGTTCAGGAGCTTGCAGGCTGTCTCAATGTCCTTTAGCACTTCTCCAACCACAAGGCTCTGCACTTGTTCCAGAGATCTCTCCTCCACCTGCTCTTCAAGGCCAGGGGACAATGGCTCAGTCCCTAGCCCAGGACTGTCAATCACAGGGCACTGTTCCGGCTCTGGACACGGTCCTGGATTATGTCCACTAGCAACTGATGCAGAGGAGTCCGAGACTCTCACCAACCATGTGGCATCTTCAGTGAACAGCATGTCAAAACAGGACAGGTAGAGTCCCGGAAGGGCACGATCGGCATTGTCCAGCCGTGGCTTATTGTCCACCAGCTCCAGAGTCTCCACTAACCCATCTTCTGTTTTCAGAACAGCCAAAGAGTTTTCGGATAAACTGGAAGAAGAGCGAGCTGTCTGGAGCAAGGCAGTGTCTGGGTGGACCCGCACTGGGCTAGCCATGACCTCCTGAAAATGAAGAGGAGAAGTGATTCCTGAGACACTTGTCCTGAGAAAATAAAGAAAAATTCTCAAAATTAAACGACACCAAGATACGAGCAAGTGATTCCGAACTGGTCTGGCATTTCACTGAAATCTCTCTATATAAACTGAAACGGATGAACATTCATTAATATTGGGGGGGAAAAAATCTGTGAACAAAATTTTTAAAAGTAATAAGATAAAATCAGTACTTAGGGTTTGTTTTCAAGATGGTAGATCTTAATCAACACCATGGTGGTGTCCTGTTCCATAGTCAAAGTCAGAATCCAAACTTCTTTTAAGAGATATGTGTGTCTTATAGTGAGGCTGCTTATCTCTTTAAGTGGTGAGGAACACATGGGGCAGGGAAACCAAAGCAAGTCACGGTGTAACACTGAGAGGCAAAGACCAAAACGGATTGGGCTGCAGAACTTACTCACGGGTCACTAGTACAGAATTGAGGCAAATGTTTAAGTAAATAAGATGTAGTTGATTCCCACTTTCAAAGTGCCATTCCCGCAGTCCCCTGTCTCCACAGTCAGCATGAGCTTTTAATGAAACATTATAAAATGGGACTTTCAATCCCAATGGGAAAGTAGGACACAACACAAGACAAAAGACTGACAGCGACTGAAACCTGCTGACTGAGAAACAACAATAGAAATCGTGAGATATTAAGGTGGTAGGAGAATATTATTTTAATATTTAAAAAAGGAGCAGTCAATAATATAATCAGTGGTCTGAGCAAATCGGTTACAAGTAGCACGCGTTATACATTTCCTCCCTAAAACAGAACAATATAGCTTTAAGAAAGTTGGACCTTGACATCAATATCTTCAATATAGACACATTTATTTATGAGATTATAATAAAATAAATATAATAGCATTAAGACTAGTCTTTTATTGATAGATAATGTTGCTTCTGGAACAAAGTAAAATGTAGGCTCATATGCAAACAGATAAAGCCAAGTTTGAAATTCAAATGTCTAGAAATATACTTAATAATCATTTTTTTTTTTTTTAAAAAAAGCAAAAATTGTTACAACTCTATATACATTTTCACTGTGTGAAAAATTCTGCCTATAAAACGTCTGTTTTATTACATGCTGCCCTAGGAGTTTAAGAGTGTAGTGGTAATTGGTAGACATATCTATATGTTTGAGTAATGATGGCCTTGTGTAACCTTTTTGCTGATGAATTAATGGAAGCACAGATGGCGAGTGAGAGCTCGAATGGTCATTGTCGATTATCTGTAAATGTTCTTGCACCTCCGTAGAATCATTTCTCGCATGCCACATGCTAGCTGATACACCTTACATTTGTTTGGACATAGTGACACTCAAATTCATAAAATCTGATGATAGCTCCACACCCAGTGATAGTAGAGAAAGCCAGAGACAAGCTGCCAGTCTATCAGTCTATAGACGGGATGGAAGAGGGGGAAGGAGGGTGAGAGTCCAGGCCATTATTACACCTTATTTACAGACCTCTGTGCTAGCACAAATATAAGATGTTGGTAGTGTCTTTGAAGGTGCACTGTGGTTAACCCTAAAGGAAATGAAGTTATCCACATTTAAACATCCCCCTTTCTCATCTCTTAACACTGATCTAGCTTGCTTGCCCTCCTACTGCTCCTGCATTCTCTCCTTTCATCCTTCTGCCTTCCCTGGAAAAACGGGGTGCATCTTTGCCTTCATCTTTGGTCAGCTTAGACGCACGTAGCCTGGCGTTCTCTCTGTGTAGCAACAGCTTGAAGTAAGTCCATTATCCTGGCACATTTGGCCATATTGACTCAGCATAGGAGAAAAGAGGACACAAACACACTCCCTAGGCAAGAGATTAGCGCATGTGACTGATCTTTAAATGAGTTTGGTTAAAGACTTGAAAATTCATTTCAGTGGCATTAAGAGTTTCTCCTTTTGCTGGGTCAGTGGTGCTCATTGTCGCTGAGAAGTCGAGCGTTTAAAGATTTGGCTAACAGTTTTGGTTAAGAGTTGGCAGCTATCCTTCGTGCCAGAACCGGCCAGATTGCTTAATCTTTTAGCCAGCGATGTTTCCTTTAAAAAAAAAACTGACTAATAAAGGTGAATGACAATAACAATTGTTAATTAATCACTAACGGTTATTAAATCTGATGGCTTTAGGTTAGCTACAGGCTTTAGGTATTTCAAATGTGATTGCTTTCAGAGGCATTTTAGTGTATTTTTTTATTTTTAAAAGTGTATTTATTTATTGATTGATTTATTGCTATAAGCTATCACATTTACAAAAAGGACATTTGTTCACTTTGTATACTAATCTATATTAATATACTAAAAAGACTAGAAAAATCACTTCATGACTAAAGTTTGAAGTAAGATTTTGCTCTCAGCTTCTCAGAAAATTAACAGATGGAATACAGATAAAAATCAAAGGAATGTTTCCATACTGTTACCCACCCTACCTTATCCTCTTTTTATAAAGAAAGACGCTTCCTTGTTTGGTTGTAGACTTAGCAAATGTGTGAAGTCATGCAAGACCGTTTGCCACCTGTAAACAGCATCACATTAAGGCTTTATCCTTCTTGGGAAACAGACTAGCAAATTAAAATTTAGTCTTGCATTTGCAAGGACAGTAGTGTTTTTATCTTGGTGGGACACCAGAGAAAGACAATAAGACCCTAGTTAATGGGATATTATGCACAGTAAGCCAGCTTGTAACATTTATAGTGTGATATGTGTCATAGGTAAAGATTAACCAGTCAAACATCTCTTCTACTGATAATAGGCTATTAAATATCATTTCACGTTCCTGAGTAGTTTTTTTTTTTTTTTTTTCTGGAAACAGCTTGCACAAACCCACTGTGTTTCTCTGACAGCTGGTCTGTATGACTCCTGTTCACAATTTCACAGTGTAAAACACTATAATAAATAGAGTTGACTATCGCTAAATAAAAGACCATAATTCATAGTGTCTTATTCCGTGAGAACTTCAGGTGTGGTAATTTCAAAGATTCTACATATTAAAGTTTATACATATTACATAACGTTTCTATGACATTAACATTTTTCGGTCTTTGCTTGAGAAAGAATTTAAAATGAGCTGGATATATAGTCATAAAATGTGTGCCAGTGCATAACACACCTACATAATATTTTTTTACACTTCTACCTTCTCATATTGAGGATTTTTGTATGACTGATTTGACCATGTCAGCTCAGAGTTACCTGTTAGGATGTGTTTTTTATTTATTACAAAAAAAACAAAGATAAAAAATACAACAACATATGCATTTCAAACCATGCACAGTATGTTATCATGCAAATGGCCACGTTACCACAAAGTCACCCAGTTAATGACAGCCCTTGATAATAATCATTCTCCTGGCAGCAGAATCAAAATGTGAATGCACTTGTGACAATGTTCGGTACTCTTAAATCTTTTGGTATTTTTGGCAACCATTTCTCCATACTTGGCTTAATTTCTGGTGCAGGTGTGACAGCAGGCTTTAGTAACAGACTTCATTTTAGCAAATCTCTTAATAAACTAGGAGTTGTTCTAAAGTATTTAAGAACGTTTTAGTGGGTCCAAACACATTAGAGAGAGCATGGTTTATATGATATTTTAAAAATAAAAATAGCACTTCATTTAAAGCGGAATTTTACAAGTTGAATAAACAACCCATAACGTTTTGTAAAAATGTTTGAAAGGTGTAATGAGAGCAAAGTGAGACACTTGTTTAGCATGTGGAAAAGTTACATTTCTGGCTGGTATTCAGAATGTAGACAAATAACCCTAGGGATATTCTTTCTTCAAGTCTATGTTCAAACACAACAGAGACTGGAAAACTGTAGACAGATAAACAAAAGAATCTGACAGGGAGGCAAGCACTGATGTGAACAATTTTCACTTGTTATAGTGTAACTGTCAAGAAAAACTGTGAAAAAAGGCAATTTTAATCCTCTTTCTCCCTCGAATATACACTAGAAATGAGATTTCAAGTCTAGGCTTATTTTAAAAGATAAGATGTCATGTTGTATTTTGCTTCCTTGAAGAGAAGAAAAAATAATATAGGCTGTTTTGCATCTCATATCTCCACAAAGAAGTCATAACTGGCCTGTTTGCATTACTTTAGCCAAAGTAACCCTTTAGTTCCTGGTCTCCTTAGTCTTTTTTGACAAAATTCAAATGTGTCTTTAAGGAGTTTAGACCTGTAAGTCACTTGGCCTTTCCTCAAGGGAAAATTTGTTTTCAGCTACGGTGGAGAGATGGCGCACTGCCAACCCACTATATAAGAAAACAGTTAGGAATCTTACCTTTTTTTTTTTTTAATGAGTCACTGGGGTCTTAAAACAAGTCACACTTAGAAAGGGCTGAAATGTTGTAACACCTACAAACAGGTGCACTCCCTACATTAGGATTGCTTGATCTGAATACCATATCAGCCCGTATTAATCATCAAAAGAACACACAAAAGGC
Organism: Bagroides melapterus; assembly: GCA_028566695.1. NCBI lineage: Eukaryota > Metazoa > Chordata > Actinopteri > Siluriformes > Bagridae > Bagroides > Bagroides melapterus. The sequence goes on from JAOTRN010000017.1 coordinate 7,835,369, forward strand.
TTGGTAAAGATAAGACACTAACTTGGTGCACTTTTACCCACTCAGCTTTTCACACTGTGCATTTTCCTTGTTCTATAATCCAATTTACTGCAGTATAACATGTACAGGACACATTTATTCATCCTTTCCTCATTTTAAAGCTTTAACTAAAAATATTGCGGTAAAAAAGTCATTACTATTAACATTTTCCTGCCAGTTTATTACATAAAGATATTTCTCAGACCACTGTTAAGGCTGAAATACTGTATGATCACTTGGCCTTACCTGTACAGATACAGTGAACGTCTGAGGAAGCACCAGGAGGGATTTTTTTTCGTCTTTTGGGTCAAAGTCCACTGATGCAGTCAAGAAAAAGCTTCTTTTTTTTTTTTTGTTTCTGCTATATAAGATAAAGTGCTATTCAGTTTGGCTGTCTCATAGCTTCTGAAGTCTTTCTGGACATGTGATGTGTTCTCAGGTTGCTTGAATAGTCAGATGTTGGAGATCCCGCAGCACTACTGTCTCCAGGCACGCACCGCCACATCACTACTAACAATGATGGTGTCAACCTTTCCCTGGCCGTGTGTGCATGTGTGTATACCTGATGTGGGTGTGTAGCCAAGCTCTCAAGTCCTGTGTGCAGGAATGCCTGCTCCATTGACTCCAGTGCTGGCATTTATAGGGAGGCATTATTAACTTGTGTAAACACTTCTAACTGTGGACCATCTCTGCCTTTCAACCAGAAAAGAAATAACAGTTTGGAGAAGAGTCCTGTAATGAGAATTTGAGTGCCATATTGTTTTCTTCAACTCGGTTTAACAAGTTGAAACTTGTTAAATGAAGACAATGTTTGCTCACAAGAATGAAGTTCAAGAATATGTATGAAGAAATGTGTCGTGATGCTCTTTCAAAAATAGAAATGCAAAGAGTTTGAATTTTATTGGTTTTTGAATTACCTTTAAAAATATCACCTCATACACCTAGAGATTTTTGGGTCATGTTTTCATAAAATATGTACAAATAATACATAAACACTGAGTAATGAGACAGCTACAATAACTGATGCCTACAGTGTTTCTAATAATATCATCGATCGGAAAGTACCATGTTTACAACACAGGAATGTTACAGATCAATATGTAAAAAAATTCAGGGAGGACTTTAGCGTGCACAATTCAACGTGAACCCAAATAATCTTTATTTTAATGAGCATAGTAGAGAAGAGTTTTTTTTTGTTTTTTTTTAATTTGTAACAATAGTTGCAACACTACTGTATATACTGAAAAATTCGTCCTGCTGTCTTTTAATTAGAATATATATGGGCAATAAGATGGATAATATTTATTATATTGTATTTTTTCCCTTATAAATTTTCCTTGACTTTCTGTTTGCGTCACTAATGCACTGATGATGTCCCTGCAACTACACGGCACGGTGCTTTGTTTGCATAGTTAAACAGACACACCAACACAAACCATGACTGTCTCACACATACGCTGTGCCTCATTTATAAAAGCTGAGTGTGGGGTTAACAGTATGTTAGTTGTTAAAACAGAATACTATTTTAATATACAATAGTATCTTAGCATTAAATCATAATGCATTTCTTCCAAATATTGCTTTATACCTGATTTATGGAACGGCGGTAAGATACACCACTAACCAGATAAATTTCGGTAAATGAATTTTAAGGACCCCGTGTTTCAAAAGAGATTAAAAAGAGATTTATTTTACCTCTCTCGTGACTTGTTTATTCAGCATGTTTCTCATAGAGGGTTCATTTGCATGGCAGTTGTAAAAACTGAGTGAGTGAGTTGAGATTCACCCTTTTTTACCTCCTCATTCTAAAATAACATTCTCATGAAACAGATAAGAAATTTTTGGCCAGCAAATTGATTCTGCGTTCAGAGACATCCATTCAGTTTCACCGTATTTAGTGATCAGACAAAACAAATGGAGTTTAATTCAAATTAAGACATGATTTGCATTGGATGATTTGGTGGAAGTCAGGTAAGTTGAGTGTTTTGCTACAATCTAACATTTGAACTTCTGAAAGCAAAAGCAGCAGCACACCAATTCGTTCTAGATCAAATCTTATTAGTGTGTTTTTTATTGCTGTAAGAAAGCAGCAAGTAAACATGTATGACAATTTAAAAGAATATGAGATCTATTTGATGCCTCAATGACTTCTCAGGAGACTGATAACATTCTGTAGATTAACACCTACAGTGTTCATAAACAGTCAAACTCTCTTAATGGCAGTTTTCATTTGATCCATATTAGCACTGTGGATTGATAGCACAATCAACATGCAATCAACAATCCAAGTAAATTTATAAATGTATATACAGTATGTGTGTGTGTGTGTGTGTGTGTGTGTGTGTACCAAGACCAATGCTCAAAACCGATGTACTGATACAATAACCATCTGCAGAATATCATCATTAAAATACCACCTTTAGAAATGTGTTTGATCAATATACCCTGAGGTAATTTTGAGATCTCAGGAACATTATGTAAAGAAAGTTGTTATTAATCACATCACACACATCAGTGTGCTCAATTAAAACTGAGCCCAGTAACTAACCTTCTTTTGTTAATACAGGTTAACCGTCTTTTGACAACTTTAAATAAAAATCAAGCAGGGTGTTGTCACAAGCCTCAGGTCATCTTTGGGAGCTGGAAAGTTTGCTTGTCTCTACCGCTTTCACTCTTTAATGTTTGCCAAGTTGGGTCCAAGTTGGGTACTTTTAATTCAAGAGCGGTGAACATTCAGACCAAAAAAAAGAGCCTCCAAAATGTATTTACACCCTAGTAAATAGTTCTTTATTTTATTTTTGCTGGATTGTAACATTACAAAACTCTGCAAAAATAGTATATATATATATAATTTTTTTTTACAGGACTCCTTGTTAAAGTCCTCAGAAATCTTAAATATAAATAAGCTTAAGACTACTTATTCAGCTCTTCCTTTTAACAATCTTAATTAGGATGAATGTTTCATTTTCTTTCTTACTCACACAAGATATATTCTATAAGGCCCACCGTTATTCATTTTGAATCCACCTTTGTTTATCTTGATGACTGCACAGTAAATATCACTGACTTTGGGAGGTCTCACAGCTAAAACAGCAGATCTGATCAGTCCTGTTCTAAAAGGCAGGAATATCAGCATAACCTGAGGACTAATACAATTATTTTTATTGCTCACTACTAACATGCACAATGTAGTTATGAATTAATTTGTAATATCTAATACGACTTTCTAATATCCACTTACTAACATGCTACTTGACCATTTAGATACTTCTTTGAACATCTGTAAATCCAGTGGTTGGTTATTAGTTACACAGTTGACATAGTTATTAGCTGGCCGTAATGCACAAGAATATCTAATTCTAAGAGCTGGTGGTGTAATTTTGTCAGTCTTTGGGACTGCCTGAAGCAGTTACACCTCATTTGTTGAGGTTAATAAAATGATGTTTGCTGTGTCCATAAACTAAGGAGTTATTAAACAAAATTGACAAGCTTTCCAGCCCTGCTCTATATTGTAGTGAAAAAAGGTAAGAAGAAATTCTGAAGTAAGGCCCAATAGTAACTCAAAGATCAAGGTCATGATTTGAAATAGTTAGTAAAAAAGTAGTCAAGATGAAAACAACCTTGCTTGAACATGCCAATATTTTTCTAAGGGGCCTCAGTACTGTGGTTTGGTTATCAGTTCATCATCATGGGAGTAGAAGTCGGTGTGTGCCAAGGAAAACATGCACTGCATTTAATTTACTGGATGCAAGAAGTGTTATTGGTGGGTTAGGTGTGCCATCCAAGGTGTACAGAGAAACACGGGCAAATATTTGTCAAGATATGCATGCATATGCTTTAGGGCAGGGGTGTCCATTCTTATCCAGAAAGGGCCGATGTGTGTGTGCAGGTTTTCATTCAAACCGAGCAAAAGCCACACCTGATTCTGTCTAATTAATTGACCTTGGCTTTTAATATACTCAGCTCTTGGCTTATACTTGGTTGGAATGAAAACCTGCACCTACACCGGCCCCTTCTGGATAAGACTGGACACCCCTGCTTTAGGACAACATGGTCTCTTAGAGTCCCTACTTTTCATAAATCTCTTAATTCACTGTCTTTAAGACACTAGAAATGAAACTGATTTTAGAATATGAATATACCATTTGGAGCTTAACATATTTCAAAACAAATTTAGTTTTGACAGAATGATACACAGTGACTAAAAGCTGCTTTATTCTTAAAAAGGGGAAACAGAAACTTGTATTCTAGACCATTCCTTTATTTTTATTCACCAGTAGTGAATATGAAAAAATAAATTTGGCCATTTTAACTTCACTTTGAAATGAAGTGATTATAGAAGACAATATTTGTGCAGGGTTGGATGTTTAGCATGGCCACAATGGTTGCACCACCCTGAGGACCATGTAAATTCAGAGAGCAAATATCAAGTTCTTTCCCTGGACACACAGATCTGATGGCACTGATGCCTGCCTACAAAGCCAACAGTGGACCAGCTCCTTCTCACCTCAAAGCCCTCATCACTCCTCACACTGCACCTCACACCCTCAGATCTACCAGCACTGCTCGACTGGTCCCACCA
>JAOTRN010000017.1:7954374-7969284 GCA_028566695.1 Bagroides melapterus
GTGTGTGTGTGTGTGTTTCTTTGCCCTACACCTCCCTGGGTTGCCCCTATTGTTTGTATTTCCTGAGATAAGAGTTTGTGTGCATGTCTCTCTCTGATTGTGATGTGTACAGTTTTTTTGAGTTCATGTCCTTACAGTCATGCTACTTCAGCACTCATAGTTCAAGCAAACAGGGTCTTCCTGTCCTCTTAGCATTTGCTCTCTGCCCTGCTTACCAGCAGCCAGCTAACATGAATCCCTCCCCCCCTCTCTCTGTCTGTTTTTTTTTGTGTGTGCGTGTATGTGTGTGTGCGCGTATGCGTAAGTTTGTATGTATATTTGCTTGAGTTTTCTTCTTCCATAATTTTATGATTGTGAGTCATGTTCATATATATTTTGAGTACATTTACATTTTATTTTTATATTTTTTCAAACATTTTAAACTGTAATCAACATTTGAAATCTGTTGCATCACATACACATTATATTTCTTTCTCCCAAACCCGAGGAATAAAAGACTTGTTTATGCCTTTTGAATGTTTTATTTTTTCCCCTTAAACCCCCTGAAGATGAAAATGCACACTGTATTGCATTGTTTACAAGTGAAAGCACAAAGACTGGCAACTTCACTGATCCCCATCTGTGGTTGTAGTGTCTCTTTAAGAACTTGACTATGTCCCTAGACTGTACAGAATTCATCGCACTCTACAGGTTATCTGCCAAATACTGTGTGGCTGTTGAGACACATTAGGAGACCTTGCAGTTAGAAGCATGTGTAAATTGGAGAATAGTGCCATCTTACGATAACACTAAGAACTGCCCGTCTTCTGTAGTATTTATAACAATGTTGCGAATGTCATCTAGTGGCTGAGAGAGGAACTTTCCAAAACACCAAAACATTAAGAGCGGCATGCTAATTAGGATCATGGGCAGTGGAGGGTGCTTTGGATTGGGAAGGTGGGGTGTTTGGGTTTTGAACGAAATCCTGTTAGTTATCTGAGTGCTTTAGCATAAAAAGCAGACAAAATTGTTACATTTCAGTTTATGGAATAGCAGTTTGGATGCCTGGAAATTAAACCACACGTCTGCCAACATATGAGATTGAACACATTAGTCAGATAGGGTAAGTCTCTCTGTGAATGTGTGTGTATGTGTGTGTGGCGTATTTGTATTGGTTGTTTTTTCGCGAACATTTGCTGGCTTATAGAGATTTTGTTCACAAATTAACTTGTAAAAACTTACATGCACTACCAGCAAATGCTTATTGTTGTTATCTCCCATGCCCCCATCGTGGATAAGAGCAGGTCTATGATCTCTGTCCACTGTGACTATGCCGCTTCAGAAAGAGATCCTGAGAGAAGTGTGGACTGAGGAAAAAGTAAGTGTTCACTCAGTTCTTCATTATATGCCACGTATATATTTATTTCTTCAAATCACTACACGAAATAGTAAGGGACTGTGTTGCCCCATACCTTAACTACAATGAAGCAGCTTAATTACAATGAAGGGAGCTCAACCTGGCAAAATTTTAAGCAGTTAGGTTACAATCAGGCTTATACTAGGGCTGCTGTTTACCTTATTTACTGGATTCTACTGGGAAGCATTTTCCTGTAATACACTAAAACATAATGTGTATCAAATTAACTGAATGAGTTTACCAAGTCTACTAAATATGTCAATACACAAAACTCAATGTTTCCCCAATGAAAATGCTTTTTTAAATAAATAATAAAAAGCAAATATATTCACCTTTATATGCCTGATCAATATTCATGCTAAAAAAAGCTATGTTATAGAAGACTCCGTTGTTATTATACCCTCCATTCCTCCTAATTTGTTGTGTCAAGTTGACGTGGATGCACAGCAGATGGATCAGCATCAGCAGGAAAATCCTCTTAGCCACGTTCTGCTGATGGTAATTCATAGAATAAAGCACTACACGTCTCTAGATTGTTTTCCACGCATTGTACCGACAGCATTTTCTAGCTCTAAAACAGCTTTAGAGCTTGTGGACATAATTATTTATATAGAAAAAGACTACACCAAGAAATGTCTTCTGACAAGGTGAGTCTGTACTGTGCAGTGTTTTATAAGGGATTGGTAATGAGAGACAAATGAGAGAAAATTATTGTGTATTTATAGCTTTCTCGGTTAAAATGTTGAAATAGTTTTTATATCTTTAATGTTGTTATATCAGATTCAGTGTGTATGCAGTTTCTTTTGGAACAGATACTTTAATAATATCATCTTTTATAGCTTGATATGATATAGTTCATGTAAACGCTACATAACTCAACTATTAAGCTGATTATTTGACCCTGAAATAAACAAATAACCCAAAATGCCTTATTTAAGAACAGCTAGAAAAACATGGCAGAGAAATTAATAATGATGCTTTTATGGTGTTAGTCTGCGACATATTACAAATACATAAATAATGAGATTGGATTTGTGCCCATTTGTGTATAATATAAATGTAAATCACTCCAATTTGAGAACTGACTAACAAATAAATATAGCTCTATATTAGCAAACAGCTAAGCTGAAATAAGGCTGTGAACCTGAGACAATTTTACATCTAATTTTACAATAGGTAATTCTTTTATTTAACAGACAGGAAAATGTTATATGGAGATGTGATCATGCAAAACAGCATAAGCAACAAAAAAACTGCTACAGTACAGCTATTACAAGATACTACAAGATACCGTTTCAATGATTTAATAGAAATATAATGTGAAAAAAAATCAGCAAAAATAGATGATGCCAAAAGTATATCAAAATATAATGAACATTACATATAATTTAATTCAAGTTAATAATGTCATTGTTGATTTGCCCATTAGTTCTGAAATGTTACATAGTTTAAAATAATCTTTTTCAACACTTTACGACTGTATTGGTTTGTAGGAATAATGTACGTAGTCTATTACTTTAGGAAAGCTGTGTTGTTTTGTGACAGGATTGAATGACTGTGTGTGTGTGTGTGTGTGTGTCAGTTTCCTCTAGTGCAGGAGATTGTTCGAGGTTAAGGGTATTTATAGTGATGCTTAAACTGTGTCTTAAGTGGATCTCACACACAGAGAGAGAGAGAGAGAGAGAGAGAGAGAGAGAGGTTTGTGTATATTAATCCTGTCATTACTGTTATAAAAGATAAAGTTTTGACGGTTCAGACATAATATATTCTTAAATGTGAAAACATTCAATATTACTCTGGGGGAAACTCCAAGCTCACTGATTTTATGAGATTTGACACAAGTGATAAACAGCTGATGGAATGTGTTTTCTACAGAAGAAAGATTTCACTGTCTGATTACTTTTTTTTATGTTTTCTCTTTTGGTAAGGAGTTTTGTCTAGAGTAGCTTACAATGAGCTGTGCAGTTGATGGTTAATAAAGGTATTGTTTCAAGGACTAGGATTTAAGATCACAAATTGATAGTATAAAAGTTCAGAGACTAAAACCCATTTCATCTGAGCAAAAATAAATAAAGAAAAAAAACATCCATGTATCAGTTGAACTGCTGCTTATGCTTTGGATTGTTGGTTTTATTCTTTACCATACAGTAAGAGAGTTACTGTTTCTATTTATGTGACTAGATTTGCAGGTTAAGGAGAAAATGAATGACGTGACAAAGAAATACTTGCCATGGTGAATTGTTTCAGATTACGGTTTGTTTGTTTGTTGAGTAGTTATAAAAAGTGAAAGACACAAAACAAAGCAGGAATTATACAAATGATTGTATAATAATTTATATAAGAACTCCTATATGAGTAATAAGTAAGTAATATTTACCATATTATGTATTTTGAAATATTGGCATATTATATTCAGTGCAGTCTAAACACAACACTGTTTAGATATTTTCATACTCTCTACTAATATAAACAAGTTCATTTTGTTTTTATAGGTGAAACATTCAATGGATATCATATGAGGTTGATATTAAAAAAAATCTAATATACAAACACATCACATCACATCTCACCTGAAATTACAGTCAGAATATATTTTCTAAAGTTCTTGTTTGTGTTTCTTTGCTTCATTTGCTTTTTCTTAAATGGTAAGTTCTAAACTTTATTTATTCATTTGTTTGTATTACCACAAAACATAAATGCAGATAGTCTGTGTACATAATTGCTTTCATTCTTCATTTATTCGTTCATATGTGCCTGGCAGTGACACGTTAATTTGTTTCTGACCATTAGCATATATGCACCAGAAGCCTAAAAAGAAGAAAGCTGAGTCTATTCCCACAGAGAGCTTCGAGACAGACGCTAAATCTAAAAAAAGCAAGAATAAGAAAAATGGAGACCTGTCAACAGAGAGCAGTTCTGCTATTCAAAAAAGTAAGTTAGAAAAAGAAGTCTGATAGATTTTATAAAGAATTGTTGCCCATGTTCTGCATCAAGATGCAAGTTTGACATGTGGAATCATGGAACACTAACGTAGACAACCGCACCTCCAAACAGATGGTGAAAATGTGAAGAAGAAAAAAACTGAAAAGGAAAAAGAAAAGGAATCTCCACAGAAGGAAAAGGCTGAGCCCAAAAAGAAAGCCAAAAGTGCCCCAAAGAAGAAGAAGAAAAGTAAGATTGTTTTAATTAATTAATTAATTAATTAATTAATAACACCACAATAATAAAAGAAATTATAATAATTGATATTATCATTATTGACATTATTAGTATTATTGTTATTATTATTTATTTATTTATATAGTTGTTATTATTATTGTTATTATTATTGTTGTTGTTATTGTTATTATTATTATTATTATTATTATTAAGCCACTTTCTTACAAATACAGTCTTGCACAGTCCATTACCTGCTGATGTGACTTAAAAAATAAAGCACCATTATTTAAGTTCAAGGGATTTCAAGATACGTTTGTTTACTATGCTTCAGGTTCAAGTGATGATGAAGATAATAGCGATGGTGAAGAAGAAATGGCAAAACCCGAAAAGAAAACAAAATCAAAATCCTTGAAGGAATGCTCTGATGGCAAAGAAAAAGACAAGGACAAGAAAACGAAATCTAAAGGTCAGCTGTATGTTTGGTCTGCTACATTATTTAGTGTCTGTCAGTTTGTATTGAGGAGTGAGTGAGTATTGGGTAAAGGACTAGATTTTGTAGAGTGCATTCTCCGAGATAATCTTGGTTTTAGCAGTATAATAGGATTAAGCTAGCTTTTTTGGTCTGAGAGATTTGGCCCACCATTTTAGGGCAGTGTGAGCACAGCTTTTATTTATGACTGGAGAGGTGGAAGGAGATGTAAGAAGAATTGTGTAAACTGGACTTTTCTGTGTATTCACCATTACTCCATTTATAGAGTGAGACAAAGTAAACGCTTTTGGCATGACAGTCTATTAAACAAAACAATACAAGTCATAAATGAAGGTAAAATGACTGAAACTAAAATCTAGATTGTGAAAATGATCTGAAAGTAACAAGACCAGTACCATGCACTGAACATGCAGGACAGTATAATTCATGATACGCAGTACCCACTAGAAAAATAAACCATTATAAATGGTAGTATCTCAAAACTGTAGAAGAACCTAAAGAATAAAGGTGTTTTTGATGTGTTCTACCATCATACTGCTGCTTGTCAGTGAATATCACTTAATAAAACACCACAAATGTCCAAACTCCATAGTTTTAGTTAGGAATGCCTCCAGAAATGTGTTGAAATTGTCTGTACAGAAACCAGGTTTCTTATTACCTGAATGTGAACATTTAGAGGAAAAAGAAGACAAAGACAATAAGGGAAAGTCTAAGACCAAAAAGAAGGAGCCGACCTCTTTGTTTCAGATAAACGGAGACAAATCGACCACAAAGGGTAAAAAGAAAGGTAATTAATGACATTAATTAACATTTCAATCTATTGTTCCTTACTACAAATTATAGTTGTACTGTTAAGGACATTAAGATCAATGTTAAATGAATTCTTGAATATTTCCTATACAGTACCTATAGATTTTTTTTAATATGAGATGATATGTATGTGTTTACACATTAAATAGGAGTCTATATGTATTTTACTTAAATATCTTGCTGCTATCAGCTGACAGATCAGACAGTGAAGAGCGGAGTGAGCCAGAAAGCAAAACCAGCAAGAGCAAGAAAAAGAGTAGCTCAAACCCAGGGTCCATGTTCCAGGCTGGTGGAGAAAAGGATAAAGACAAAGACAAGGATAAAAGATCTAAAAAATCCAAAAGTGAGTAATTAACAAATTACCAGTTTACTTTATGGGCATCAACCAGTGATCTCTCATGTGAAGCTTATAACTGAGTATGGATGATTTATTTCTTTTCTCAGGTCTGGCAAAAGCAGAAGAGAGTAATGACTCAGAGTCTGAGGTGACACAAAAGAAAAAAAAGGGGAAAGGAAAAAAAGGAAAAAAGGTAAAGTAAAGCAGGTCACTGGCAAGAGGTCAGTTGATAGTTTTTGTGTGAAAAAATACTTTTCTAATCGTTATTTCATTTTAATTTATCTTGCATCTTCATGCATATGTTTGAAGGCTGCTGTTGCTTCTTTTTCATACTGGATACACAACATTGTTTAATAAAAAGAAAAAAAAAAGCATCCAGCCTTGTCTTATGACTAGCCAGTTTTCTTTCTGGTACGTCACCTAGTGAAAGGATGGGAAAAATCTCATTGTCAGTCTGAATGAATTGAAACCGAAAATGAGGCCAGTTACAAGGGCATGGCGAGCCCTTGGGAAAACTCTAATCTGAATCGGATGAACCTTGCATGTAATTATGAGAAATATGAAAATTTGTCTCTTTTTGCACAAGGAGGAACGAGCTCCTTCACCAGACATCGAGTTTGATGACCTGGAAGAGTTTGTGCTTCAGCCAGCACAGCAGGGAATCACAGTGAAATGTAAAGTAACCCGAGACAAAAGAGGAATGGACCGTGGTCTTTATCCCACTTACTACCTTCATCTAGATAATGAAAAGAAGGTCTGCTTACACAGCTGTGCATATAATCAACACTTCTTATCAAATATTTAATTCAACACTCTACAAAACCATACGAGCTCTTGCTATTAAATTTTATCTGAATATTTTGGGCTCAAATCTCTTAAATTCATAAATATTTGTACATACTAATAGATATATGTTTGACAACAAATAATATTGTCTAAAAGAATAACAAAATATTACATTTTATTTTTTCTTTGGGAATTTCTTGAAATGTCTTGTATGCTAAAAATCAGATTATCTTAAAGCAGGTCTTTTTACTGGCGGGACGAAAACGTAAAAAGAGCACAACTTCCAACTACTTGATCTCAATTGACCCCACTGACCTCTCTAGAGGGGGTGAAAACTACATAGGGAAATTAAGGTAAGTTGTAGGTGTTTAAGTTAAATTGTAGGTGTTTAGATTTGACCATTTGCTAGTAACTTCAGGTGAATGTCGTTCATTTCAGGTCCAATCTGATGGGCACTAAATTCACAGTATTTGATAATGCACTTCATCCAGATCGAGCACTTCCTGATTTGTCAAATGCAAGGCAGGAACTAGCAGCCATTATTTATGTAAGATCACCGACTTATTACTGTGACTATTAGAGATTAAATCAACTGCACTATAGTAATGTGGAAATAGGATATAGTGTATAATGCTTTTATGTTATGAGATCTTTCTCCTGGCTGTGTTCAGGAGACCAATGTTTTGGGAATGAAAGGTCCAAGGCGGATGACGGTCATTATCCCTGGAATGGACAAAGATGGAGAGCGAGTACCCTTACGACCACGTAGTGTAAGCATCATATGTTTATTTACTTTGTTTTCTTTTGTTCCATGTAACTTATTTCAAGATCACTGATTTTTATATTCATGTTTTACATTATCTCACATTTTACAGGAAAATGATGGCCTTCTGATTCGGCATCAAAATAGGAACATGGAGAACCTGATAGAACTTCGCAACAAAACACCTGTGTGGAACGAGGAGACATCATCTCACGTGCTCAACTTTAATGGCAGAGTCACGCAAGCCTCTGTGAAGAACTTCCAGATTGTTCATAGCAAAGACCGTAAGCAAAACTCATAGCTCTCCTCAAATTGTTGGTGCAAAGCAACCTGTACAATTATTTGATCAAAAATAATCCACCTTGCAACTATGTTTTATATACATAATATTGGAAAAATACATTAACTTTTATATCATTATAAGTTAAATATCATGGAATGCATACATTGCCTACTGAGTTAGCTGTATGCTGGCAATAAATGTTATATGGTTAAATCTAACAGAAAGTGTATGTCATGTGATTACAGAGGACTACATTGTGATGCAGTTTGGGAGAGTTGCAGATGATGCCTTCACCCTGGACTATAACTATCCTCTATGTGCAGTGCAGGCCTTTGCTATTGCCCTCTCTAGCTTTGATGGCAAAATAGCCTGTGAGTGACAGTCCAAGCAACAGAAGCGCATTATTTATTACTCTGTTTCTGTATGCCTAGGAGAAGACTGAAAGCCAACAATTCTGGAAGTATATGAGAATAATGATGAAAATACTGCAGTGCTCTGACCTGCTATGCTCAAAATATTGAAGTCTAAGAAAATATCAAGTGGCACATTCTGAAAGCTGTTATCATGAGATGGAGGTTTTGACAAGATGGCAAATACTATTAAAATATGAAAGATTTGAAAATCTGAATAATATGACATACAAATGTCATATTATTGAAAAATGAAAATAGAAACTGCATGTTATAGTTATTTAAACAATAACCATTGGAGAATTAATAAAAGTCTTTTATTGCCTTTTCGAGTATTGAAAGTGTTATACTATTGCTATAGTTTCATCATGTTAAGCTGTCAATTTTTGATATTATATGTAATTTCTGTTTTTGTTTTCCTTGCATTTCTTTTTGCACATCCTCCAATATATCTCATTATATCCATATTGTATGACTGACATTATTGACAATTGATTTTACATAGAAAATTAAATGTTTGCATAAAATATTTCTGTTCAAGCTTATTTCATTTTCCTATTTTTCCCCTTTCTTTTACTCTCACTCTGCTCCTGGTGGGATAGACTATGGCATAATTTGTTGAATTTCCAGTTTAGTCAATCCAGCCTTTCACAGTACCATAACTGTGCACCTCAGTGTGATTCAATGGTTGGGGTGCAAGAGGTAATAGAATTGACTAACTTTGTGCTCCAAATTGTCTGTCTGTTATATATTTAATGAAGATAATCAAGGTCCTCACAGTGTTCTGCCAGTTTGAGAACTGATCTGATAGCTTTGAAGGTTTTACACAAAGTTGCTAACTTTTTTTGAGGTGCAGGTTCAAGCACAGCCGACAGATGGAGCTGTAGGTATCAGCGATGATGAGGGGAGAACGGTGGTGAAAGGGGCTTGCAATAAAAAAGAAAGAGTAAAAAAAAAAAAGAAAAAAGAAAATATATTCATTTTAGGCTTTCTTCCAGAACATTACATCACTGAGTTTAACTGCTCTGCTCTCTTGAGACAAAGTGGCAAACCATGAGGAACTTTCAGTGCTTGCTCATTACTCTGGAATGCTGACAAATTCTCAGTGAATTCCTGGACAAGTTTGTCCTTCTAAGGGTTTAGGAGCTGCTCACATTGCTACTTTCATTCAGGACTTCACTGCGCTTCTGTCCAAATTCATCCACTGCACTTACCAGGTCTCTGTACATGCATATTCTTATGTATAACCGAAACTCTATACACTGAAACCCACAACTCTATATTCCGTGTTTAGTCTGTTAACTGACCAAAGTTTTAACTTGGATTAGTCGGTTTACTTCTTGCGATTAAGTTTATGTAATTCTTTAACAAAAAGTAACAACTGTGTTTTTGTGACTGATCTTTAGACTTTCCAGTGATGTTTAAAAAAAACTATTCGTTGTTGCTGAATAAAGAACTATCTTCCTTTTCGCTCTTGAATGTACAGTAAAACCGTGTGCCGCGTTTTCCGAATTTTAGGGGTGGAGTTTGGGATATGTGCACGCCTCTAAAATTGTTGATTGACGCCCAGCCAGGGCTCCGCCCCTTCTTCAACTTTTTCCCCCCCTCCTTCATTTTTTCTCCACTAGTGAAGTGCGTGAATTTCATACCAAACCCATACCTTGCATTCCACCTTTACTGTCAAACCAGGAGAAATATTACTGAAAACAATAAGCGGCTCAGGCAAGAAATAGGTGTTGAATTAATGATATTTCGTCTTTCTGCTGTACATCTAGACGTGTTTTCCCCATTTAAAGGTGAGTATTTGGGGAGCCGCGCGTTCCCTTTGTCTCCTAGCGTTTTTGCTGGAATTTTCGTGGCGCTCTTGCGAAGTCTTCAAATCTTTGTCATATTTTGCATTTTTCCACGGAGCTCCCCGCATAGGGTGGGATGGTGAAGAGATTTGCGAATGGATATGCTATGTAGAGAGAGCGTGTGTGTGCATGACCAAAACGTAGAAGTCATGGAGTTAGTGACAGCGGGAAAGTTTTAACATTTCACTTATATAAAATTCAGTGTTTGTAGCATGTTTGTCATCTTGAGACCGTCTCGAAGTGTTACAAGTACTTTAGCATTAGCGGGCAAAATGGTATGCATTTTATTCAGATTCTTATATCATATTCGTTGTTTTCCCTCAAGCTTACATGTGAGGATAAGAAAAGAGCTTTTACTCTTCTCTAGGACTACCAAGAAGAGGAAGGACAGGGCGACCTGTTTGGGAAGACAGTTCCCTCAGACCGATACCACTACGTTTACGGGTAAGGGGCGTCTCTTGTATTTCTTTTTATAACTTTTTCTCTCGGCACACCATTGTCGCGTTTACACTTTTGAAAGTTTCGTTCACTGTTTATTTATCAGGAGAGAGATGGAGAGAGAAATCTCAGACTTGCAGTGTAACTTATTATCTTTGTAAAGACGCGACACCATGAGGTTGATTTTACGTTTACTTTCTATTAATGCAGGCTATTTTAATACTGTAATGAGGCTAATGAATAATCTGTACCACAACAAGCAGACGATACTGGTACTGACTCAGCTGAAGTACACATTTGTGAGTCATAATATCTGCTATAAATAATGATAATAATGTCACCATAATTTGTGGCAAACCTAGCAAAACACGCCAAGTGGAAATAGTACATTAGAAAAACAGAACATATCACAAACAAATATTGCCATTTGATTATTGGTACTTATATTTGTATTTTTTTTTTCTGTTAGAAAAGAAAAGTTTTGTGAATGTGACTGGGTACTGTCTCATTAAATATGCACACGTGCATGCTTTAAATCTTAAAATTCCTCAAATAGTCATTTTTTGGTGTTGTAATTACATTCTTTATTTTATTTGACTATGTGCTCAAAAGTTTGTTGGAATGTTTTTTATTGTTCAGTGTAGAACATGCCATGAACCGTTATAGAAAAGTACATAACATGCACTTATTTATACAATTATAAAAAGTCAAGCGTAATAAACATTTTGGAAAATTTCCGTAATATCCTTCTAAATAGGGATAGAAATGTTTCATGAATTGATTTGGAGAAAATGGTTTAAAAACAGTGTTTTCACACTAGTGTATAACATTAACATACGTTATACTTATTTGTATAATCTAAAAGGTTTATAAAGGAATTTGTTATGTATATCTTAATGACACGTAACAAGCTTAACTTAATGGATATATGACATGACACAATTGTGCCAAGTGGGAGGAGCTTAAAGCCTTCTTCAAGCTTGCTTGAAGTTTCAAATAATGGGGACAAAGACAGTGAACTGAATGTTTTCTGTTGACTTTTGATATTTTATCACTACATATTGAGAGATCTTTCTATATGCAGTTGATCCAAACATTTGAGCAATGATTGTTGTGACTAAATTACTCCACCTATCTTCATCCTTGTAAACCATGTGTTAATAAGGTTCTTGCTGTAGTTTTTATCTGTTCATTCATATTGACTTGGTTCCTATGGCAGACATCCACTAGAGTCCCCAAGGTTTTTGTCTCAGTTCATTGGTGTTTCTCACATGAACAGATGAAATGACAGCATGGTGCAGTCAGATCCATGTAGACAGACTGCTCAGATTCAGACACTCTGGTACATTCTGAACAGTCTGGATATTCCCACCAACACAAAGCTGTCCTTTAGAGCCATGGATCTCAGATTGGGGCCAAGAAGCATAGTGAAGGATCGGTGATTTTAGTGAAGGGTCAGTGATATATATAAATATATTATATATATAAATATATATATAAAACTTACAGTCATGGAAATAACAAAATGCCATTTTCAGAGTTATTCTAGTAATTACGATTATAATTATCTTGTTTGAGAAGTCCTGATTTTAAATGTGAGTAGGAAGACATGACAGTAAAAGATCTGAATGTTTTGTATAGTTGAATTCTATTAATAATGATTGTGTACCTAACAAGATCTTGTATTCCTACATTTTTACAGATTTTACATTTTCGATAGCCTTAAATATTACACATTTTAGCCAGAATGTTTCATTATGTTTCTTCTTACAACTTTTTTTCCCTCAAACTTATATGAATTTGTCTATTGAGGTTAAAAGTAATATACACTGGCAGGTTTTCTAAAGGAACAGAATGCTGTGATTCAGGTTCATTCCACATGGTTCAGCCCAGACTGCCTGTTCTGGTTAGGCTGCATACTTAGATGCGTCTTATAATTCACTGCCTTTAACACTGTTTGTCATCTCTAGAAAAGGTTTCATCCACTTAAAACAGGTCAAAGCCCAGGTTAACTTGCTAATTACTAAGCCGGTAAGACTGGAAACGTGTTTTCGGTAGGCACTGGGGACCTTGTCCTGCAAGTATCGGCCAAAATGGTGTGAGATAGGAAAATGTCTTCATATAATGACATGAGTAGATTACATTTGTTAATAATTGATATGGACAATTGAGTGCAGAATTTATTAATAGACTTAAATTATTAGTAGTTTTAGTATCAATTAAATGATTTCTTTTTTAAAGCTCAGGGGTTTTAAAAGGCGTATTTGTAGCCACGGTTTCCTTACTCAGCCTTCCTAACTACACATATACTCCATGAATATTATTCATACAGTGTCTGTTTATTAACTCCATAGCTATATTTATTTCTAAACTTTCTACTAATGGAACTGGAATTTTTTATAGACCTACCTGTTTTTGATTTATGTGATGTTTGAATTAAACCCATTCAATTAAAGAAACGGTCAGTAGTCAATAAGGCTGAAACTCTAAGAACTCAATAGTAAATAGAAGAATTTGGTGGGTTGTAAGTAAATTAAATCACTATTTCCCTGATGTTCAAAATTATCAGATTGCGGGGGGAAAAAACAAATAACTTTGCTTATTGTGACATTGTCTAACACCCCTACTCTAAAACTGCATCCAACTGCCCACTATTATAATTCTTCTGTTGACTTAATTATCATAATTTTTTAAATTGATATTTATGTTGTTTTTTTTTGGGGGGGGGGGGGGTGGTATGGTTTTCTTACAGAACATATTCAATTTAAATAGTTTAATAGAAAAAACCGATATGAAATATGGGTACATTTTACTTTTTGTGTACCCAGAATACATGGCGAATACAAACTGTAAGTCACTTTGTGTTAGCTTAATGTTCTGGTCACGTATACATTAAGTGATATTGTTCTTTAATTTATCTTGTGCTTATAAGTCGTAACTTGATAGACATCCATCCAGTAAAACTTATCATCTGAACATTTTTTCAACTAAAGGCACTAGAGTTTTGCTGTCCACGGTATATATATATACACACACACATATATGTATATATGTTTATATATATGTGTGTGTGTTAGTGTGTTTTTCACATTATAAAATGAGAACTCTAGAGCTCATTAGAACATAAAACATTAGTTAGTGTCAGAGTGAGAGCGAGGACAGTTCTTAAAAAGATTCAGCAGTTACTTAACCCATGAATAGAACATGAGGGACAGCTGAGTGAATTGAGGAACTACAAGATGAGATGTAACACAGATCATTGGAATGGTTTCTAATGTTAGATTTTAAAGGCAAGACTAAATTTGGGGTGGATTAACAGTTACATTCTGCTCCACTGGCAGGTTTGCATGTGTTTGTGCCACGTTTTAAAATGTATACATTTCTTTCTTATAAAGCATTTAGTTCGAGCCATAGCATATTTCTGTGGTCTTTAGTTCTATTTGTGGACTGTTTATGTCCATTTTTAAAGATTTGCCCGGCTCTTTCTGTGCCACCTGAATAGTGTTCAGTTATATCCAGTTATTTATGGATTTGCTGTTGTTATTATAATTCTTAAAGGGTTCATTATGATATGAGTGGCTAAATATTCAGCTTGTATAAAAAGTTTTTTGTTGTTAAATTAAGAAAAAGTGATAAGGTCAGATGTTTTGAACTTGATGCATATTTTGTAGACTTTTTTTTTTTTTTTAAATATTTGTTTTTTTGTTCTTCTCATTGTCTAAATGGCCATCTCAGCATAATAAATGAGCCCTTGGTGTTGAATCAGTTTGTTACTTGGTGGTTTACTTGGTAGTTACTTGTGGTTTTTCTTGTTGTGCTCATTATGTCTCACTTATGAATACTGTTTTGATTTTTAATGACAGGTTTTGATATTAAGTCTGGAAAAAAAAATGTTTTAATATTGGTAATGCTTCCTTCTTTAAAGAACAAATGGGGCTATTGGGATCAGACTGTTTGTGTGCTGTATGTGTGTGTGTTTATGTTGCTGGCCAGTTGACAACTTCTTCACTGGTCTATGTTAGAGGCCCAGGATGTAATGAGGCCTGTCCATTTGCACAGGCTGGAGCAGCCTTTTAGCACCCGCCTCAGAAGTAGCCCTCCAAATGGTGGCCACTTACCCAGCTGTCAACACAGGCCTGAACAAATATCTTTCTGTGTGTGTGTGTGTGTGTGTGTGTGTGTGTG
>JAOTRN010000017.1:7976512-7991465 GCA_028566695.1 Bagroides melapterus
TTTTGTTGAATAACATCAAGGAAGTCTAGTGTAAAACAGGCTTTAGGCGTTTACACTCGGCAGGTATAAACCAAATAAATTTGCGAGTGCTCATATCTTTATGAAATATTCAGTACTTGCATAAAAATTTACAAAATTTTTAAAAATTACATGAGTCAGTACAAAAAAAGTTGGATTTCTAAATGTTACCATTGCTCAGTTAAACCTACCAGCTAGTTTTCTTATAAAACTACACAAAC
Source organism: Bagroides melapterus (assembly GCA_028566695.1). Classification (NCBI taxonomy): domain Eukaryota; kingdom Metazoa; phylum Chordata; class Actinopteri; order Siluriformes; family Bagridae; genus Bagroides; species Bagroides melapterus. The sequence goes on from JAOTRN010000017.1 coordinate 7,976,752, forward strand.
TGTATCTGAGACTACAAATAAATGTAATAAGGATTGTCACTTCAGATACCTATTATTATTATTATTATTATTATTATTATTATTATTATTCATTTTTCCCCTCTGACAGAACCTCCATTAGTAGTAATTTACACTTCTACCTCAAGAGCAAATACTTTACGACAGTAAAAGCAAGACAGTTACTACACTCAGTTGGTTCAGTTTTTGCATTATAGATAAAAGTTTCTTATAAAAAAATTGCTGGTGACAAGTATGCATATGACAGTGTTTACGTTTGATTTTAGAGCATTTCATGGTGTGTGAGTGAGTCAGTGATTGCTGGAGGGAAAACATTTGATTGGTGGTTTGTGGGTGTTTCCAAATAAAGAGAGAAAGACATAGATAGAAAGAAATGGATAAGACAGACCTGGTTATAATATTTTGAACACTTGTGTGACTGAGGTGATGAAACAGAGGCTGGAGACCACAATTACTGTCTGTCCCTCTAAAAACACATGTGCACGTGCGCGCACACACACGCGCACACACACACACACACACACACCCAAAGCGAGAGCCATGCCATGTCAGTCACAGCTGTTCTTTTAGAAGAGTTATTAGTCATGCTTAAAGCAGCATTGTGTTTCAATAGTTAATCATATTAACCTATTCAATTAAAACCTATGTTTACTGAAAACCTATTACCATCGTTTTTATAATTTGAAAAATTAATTAATGTTTACCTTTTGAAGATTGATATTCTGCCTATTTTAAAAATACATTTAATGTGTTTAAAATCTTCAATTCTGGTTAGGTTCAAAAAAAGAAAAGGCCACATACATGAACAGATTATAGCCAGCAGTTGTATTTTTCATAGTGCAGTACTGAACAGGCCTCCACTTGCCCTGAGCTGGGGATGAGAAGACCAGGCTACAGACAGGTTTCTCCTGTAGAGCATAAACAGGATGATCTTTTTTTTTCTTTCTGTTTTTCTTTCCCCTAAACTGGTTTGTTTTATCTAAGATCATTAGCAACTTCACTTCCTAGTTAGTTAAGTTTTCTCTGTCTTATATACCGTCTTTGTTTCTTTCTCTCTTTATTCCCAGAGTTGAGAAAAGTGGTAGAACCAGCTCTGTTTGTCTTGCTCAATCACAGTATTTTTTTTTTTTAAAGATTCTCTTTCTGTTTCTATCTCTCTCACAATGCTCCTTAATCTCTCTCTCTCTCACACACACTCTCACACACACACACACACACAGACACACACATACACACATACACACACACACTCTATAATTTAATTATATAAAATAATATAATATAAATATAAAACTGGCAATTTTATAAAATAAGCGAAGGCAGAGTATAATTTGGACAGACATGTGCTCATTCCTTACACCTACAGTATATTTAGCTTTATTTTTCTTTGCATGTATTCAGTTAAAATAAACTACTTTACTGTTAAGGACACGCAGCACATGACACTAGTACCAGAAGAATTGCCATTGGGACTATTGCATTGCTACCATTTTTCCAGCACAGCTTACTCTTCAGTTACATGGAGAGTTTCCCTTTATGTGCTGTATGGAAATGACCTCGCCAGAGTCTGCATTGATTTATTATGATTGTATTTCTATTTTTAGAGGCACACCTGATTTCCAAAGATGTGACTGAAAGATCCAAGCTTGGTTTCCCAAGGCCACTTTTCAGGTTCTCATGGAAAGCCTGTCATAATAGGGGAAATCTTTAGTGAATCAATTTCATGTTTAAGAAATTTTAGATGGCTATGGAGACTCATGAAATAAAAATACTAAAGTAGTTAATGACTGATGACACTTCAAGTACTGAAAAATGACTCAGTACTGAAAATCACTGTAGCCAAATCTTAAGTAAAGCATGCATATGCTGTAATTGAATTGTATAACAATAATTAGAATAGTTAGATTGATTTTATTACTTATATGGTATAAAATCTCTATCTAGTCAAATAATCATCCCTGTGTGTGGATCTGGGTCTGGATCTAGTCTGTGCAGGCAGGGCAGGCCATCTGTCCATCTGGTTCAGTGAATCTACAATGTTTAACATTTGATTTATGGCTCTACACTGTTTCCATTTGTGGGGTCATACTGTTTTCCTGGGAACTTTTGTTCTGACCACAGGCCTGTAGTGCATAGCACAGGAACAGTAAATCTTAAGACCTTGATTTTTATGTGCTACTGCTTATTTGGTAAAGCTTGTCATATCTCAGTTTTTCTCGATTTCATAATTTGTTTGTGAGGAGTAGCTTGATGTGGCTTGGTGGCACTAAATATCATATCTTCCCTCCTTTAAAACCTTCTGCTTTTTAATATTTGATCTTGTGTTAGTAATGTGGAAATGCTCCGGAATAGATGGAAACCATAAACTGTGGTAATAAAGAATGTTAAATTTCCCTGGTACTGCTACAAAAGCTGATTCTCACACAACCACTGTTTGTTCCGAATTAAAGAATTTTCTTGCACTTTTGCATTTAAATATGCTTTGAAAACAAACATTCACCACAACTTATGACCTTTGCACTTGCTCTCGACTTTTTTTTTTTTTGACTAGTGAGCAGTCAGGACCCCCTGCGGCTGTCTCGAGTGCTTGCTCTTTTCCATAGCTGTAAATGCCTTCTCCGCTTACACTCAGTCATGTGAGGCCAAAGGCCCTGCCACTGAAGAAGTCCTCTCACGAGTGGGATGAGCTCAGCATTCCTAATTTCACCGCTGACGTGAGGCCAAAGGCATGCCGACTGCTTCTGCCCTGGTATTGCTGCCTTGGTCAGTCATTGGGGGGGTGTCAATTTTTTTTTATTTAGTAGTCAGTCTATTTTTTTTTTTTTTTTTGAACAAATGTAGTCCTTATTGACTTTCAGGGCTGCACAATGGGTGAAAACTTGTTTGTTCAAATCCATTCAGTGGATTTTCAGATTGTCTAAAACTGTTTTTAACTCTGTTAATTGAAGAAGAAACTGATCTAAGTTGGCCGACTTGCATTTTTTTTTTTTTTTTTTGTTCCTTTTCCTTCTTATGGCGAGTTGCTGTTTTACTTCAGAGCGTGGATCAAGGCACAGTTAACTGGCAGAAATGTAGCCAGTCTGGTTCTGCTGTAACGATACTAGCTCTGTACCTGGGTTTTGTCAAACCATGTATATTTTGGTCCAGCACTCTAGGGAGGATAGAGATTGGGCCCTCCCTTTAGGGAAACAGGTTGATCAGGGCCCAAATGTTGCACGAAGAGATGTAGCCTGTGTGATGACTTAAATAATTAGTACTGTTGAAATGTTTGATAGGCAACATGGGGTAAGAGTTTGGCTAGGTTTAAGAGGGGGAGAAAGGTAAGGGAGGGACAGAGGAGGAGTTCTATTTCTCTGCAAAGGTGGATATTTCCACAGGGCATGCTGTTAAAAAGCTGGCTGGACATGTTCTGGCACAGGAAAGGTTAAAGCATCCGCCCCCGGCCTTGTCCCAAACAAGGTGAAAGAGCATTAATCTGTGAGAGAAAATGACAACTGGAGTAACACGCTCTCTCTCTGTGTGCATGCGTGTGTGAGCGCGCCTACATATTGACGCACATGTATGGGTTTACTTGTCTGTCACATGACACTGGTGTTACTGCCTATTTGCCCCTCTTCCCTTGTGCTATATGATATTGTGTGGATACACTGGTTACAGGCTACAGTATTCTGATTTAGAGCAGCAATTGAAAGTTTGGCAGAAAGAGTGAGAGATTTCAGGGGAAGGGGAGTGGTAGTGAATAAGGACTGTCCACAGCAGATGCAAGAGACCGTTGTTGTGAGGGATTTGGGGAGGGGGACTTCAGCTGCCCATTGTTGGCAGAAAAATTGAAGCCATTTTTCTCGTTCCCTCTCATTCTGTTTGCTTCTTTTCTCTTTCCACGCATGCTCCTGGCTCTTCTTCATCCAGTCAGGCTGTGTGGGGCAGATGTGACAGGCGCTGAGGTATGTAAGGAATGCGGAGGCAGAGAGAGAGAGGCAGAGGCATATGCGGGTGTGTCAGTAGGGGGAGGGGAGGAGGGGGGAAGCATATGGCTGGGAAGGGCTAACACAGTACATGTGTCTCTTGCTTTCTCTCACAGCTTCTTTCTGTGTCCCTCCTCTGCTCAGAACTGCACTGCTTGACTTTTATGGTCAGAGAGAGCGAGAATGATCAAGAGAGATAGAGAAAAAGAAGGATAGAGACTGAGGGTGAGAGAGAACGGGTGACAGGAAACGTAGGGGTGTCGAAATGACGTTATTTTTATTATATGATACAAAATATGCACCACACTGTAGAGCTTTTGTAACAAACTGCAGTACAGAGCAGTAGAATTTCAGTTCATGGATATTGTTAATTATAACAAAAATTGCGTCTATAAATTCATCAAAGCACAGCACATAAAAAAGACTGCTGTTAGTTATGTTGGATGTTAGATGTACTAGTCTTTTTCTGATTTTTAGTAACCATCTAAAATGATATCCCTGCAGCTTGCAATAAAAGTACAATACAGGCAATTACTTCTCGTGTTTTTATGTTAGGGTTATGATTATTTTGATGATATTGATTTGGTCTGGCTTCTAGCAGTGCCCCTTCTCTGACAATTGAAGAATGACAGGACGTGAGTAATAGAATGAGACAGACCCAGGTGTTAGCCCACTAGCAGATCCATGGTTTCCAATTTCCTCCTGCACCCTGTAATCCCTGTACATGCAGAAATAGCCACTCTCAATGCTATATGCAACAGAGGGGAGGTAAAAATAAAAAAGTCAAAAAGACTGCATGGCTGTCTTCAGGGGTTTTTTTTGTTTGTTTGTTTTTTTGTGGCCAGCATATGAGCAGCATATGAGCTCTTTGCACACACACAGCCTACAAATACGCAAACATTCATCAATCTGCCATATTATTAAAATCATCTGCCTACCAAATCACCTCTGCTGCGTTGAGGCATGGACCTCTGAGGTGTGCTGTGGGATCTGCCACCAAGATGTAAGCAGCAGATCCTTTGAGTCCTATAAGTTGCAGGGTGGGTGTCTAATGGATCAGACTGGTTTGTCCAGCACATCCCACAGATCAGAGTGTGTTCTAGGGAATTGGGAGGCCAAGTTAACACCTTGAACTCTTTGTCATGCTCCTCAAAAATATTTTAGCTAGAATGCCATGTATGCCAGGACCCAAGGTTCCCCAGCAGAACATTGTCCAAATCATCACACTGCCTCTGCTAGTTTGTCTGTTTCCCAAGGTCCTTCCTGGTGCTATTTCTAGACCCAAGTACGCAACTCGCACATAACCAGATGTCCACATGATGTAAATGAAGATGTGAGTTATCAGGCCAGGCAACCTTCTTCTATTGCTCCATGATTCAGTTTGGATGTTCCTGTGCCTAGAGAGTGCTATGACAATGACATATATGCAGAGCACAGACAGATCCTGAGACAGACATGTTGAGAGGAGACTTCCAGTACCTTTCAAATAAGATTAGAATAATTATAATGATATATTTACTAAATAAACAACTACTGCAATATAGCAAGATGACCTGAAGTTTTTTTTTTTTTTTTTTTGTATTTTATGTTATCTAGGTGCAGTTTTTTTCTTCCTAAAAGTGTCCTAGTATCGATGTAGCTAATGCTCAATGTTAAACACCACTTATCTCTGCCAGCTTGACATTATTTATTTTCTATTTGTGGTAAATCACCTCATTACTGCTTCAGGACTTCCTGAGTGTGTGCGTGTGGGTGAGAGAAAGAGTTTGTTTGTTTGAAAAAAGTTCCTTAACCTTACACTTTCTTTGAGTGCCACCTTGTGGTGAAGGAAAGAATGAAAGCATAAGGGCACTTCACAAAATCATTGTTCTTCCTCTGTCTCCACAGGCCGTAATGAACTTATTGCCAGGTACATTAAGCTGAGGACTGGAAAAACCCGCACAAGGAAACAGGTACTTCATTATTCCCCAAACTAACTCACTCATTTTATAGTGTTGTGTAAATAAATACAATTTAATACATGAGGTACATTTATTTAAATTTTTAGTTAATTAGTTATTTAAGAGTATTCATTTTTGTATAAAAACATTAAAAAAAAAATAAAAAATTAATGAAGCCCTGTATTATTTGCAAAGCTCGATACACACCTTTTTTTTTTCAACCCTGTCATCATACTTGTGGTGGGTTCTTTGTAAATTATGATTGTGTGTATTTGTCAATGTGTCTTGTCAATGGGTGTGTTTTAAAAGCATTTTACACTCCCTTAGGTCTCTAGTCACATACAGGTGTTAGCACGGAAGAAAGTCCGCGAGTTCCAAGCGGGTATAAAGGTAGGTGTCTCCTGCTAGCCCCCAGGGCTAGCATGCAAACAGCAGTCTCTTTCCTCTTTGGTTATGGCTTCTCTTTTCTCTCTCTTTCCCTCTTCTCTCTCTCTTTTTCCTCTTGCCCCCTCTATCGCTCTTCTCTTCTGCAGGTTTCTAGCCATTTGCAGGTTCTTGCCCGGAGAAAATCTCGCGAAATACAGTCAAAGCTGAAGGTATGCGCTTTCTTGCGGGTGGGACGGGGCTATGCAGCATTTGGCTTTGCACTAACAAATCGGAGACATCGTTACCTCATGGAACCATGTATTCCATTGTACCCTTGGATGACCAAACCCTAAAGAAGAGCCCAGTGAAAGTCCTGGGCTGCCTGTGTTAGATGGAGGTTGGAGTGGTGTGAGTGGAGTTCAGTACTCAGCACTCTCTTGCTTTGAAGCAGTTAAGGCTAAAAGTGCATGACGGCTCCATGCTCTCTGCCTCTGGTCTTTCCTGAGGCTCCCTGTTTCTTTACCCTTTAACCCTTGTCCTCCTTTCACCCAGAGCCCCTATGTCCACCCATCCTTTCACCCTGACCACTTACACCCTGAATTCTCGCAGCACAACCCAGACAGATGCTTTTTAAACGTTGAGTTTTTTTTTTCTCTCTCGGCTATCAGTTTACCAGCTAAAGAAAGTATACATCATATGTGTGTTGCATTGTTGTGATGATATAATTCAGTCAGTAAGTCCTGACTGAGGTGTGCTGCTTTGGTTAAACATGGTAAGGTAGACCAGATTACGCACAAGGTTGTGTGATTCTTTGTGGATAAATATTAGCTTGTTTGTAATCTCACCAGCTAAATCGATCTACACTTTTTTTTTTAGCTGCTGTAAAATTTATCACCTTTATCTGACTTTGTACTAATTGTGTTGCTTATTAATCAATTTTTCTTCCACTATCTCCTTAAATTGATTTTGTATTGTATTCTTCAACAGTTTTAAATATATTTAAGCATTTAGAGCGTAACGAGAGAATGTTTTCCTACAAGTAGTTCAAAATGATATCCACTGTTTGTTTGTTTCTGTCTTTGGGCTGGGAAATAGATTTTTAGCAGACATCTCTCACATATTATTAGAATCACATCTAATTATATCTGAGAGAGAAATAATCCAAAATCAAAGCGAAAGAGCACACAAAACCTAGCTCCTCTGGATATTGTACTAACGGTCTCTCTTTTCTTTGATTCAGGCCATGAACTTGGTAAGTTGGATTTGGATATTTGTGCATTTTCTTGGCTTTATCACATGCTGCACAGCACTCCTAATGCCCAGCACTGCTCTTCTGCTCTCCACAACCTCGCCCTTCTAAACGCATTGTTTCTACAAGCTTTGATGTGTCTTTATAAAACCTGGACATTGTGTCTCCATGCATTGCCTGCTTCAGCTTATTTTTGTCTCATGACTTGTTTGCTTTTAGTGAATCTTAAAACTTGTGTGGAATAAATGGAAATTTAGACATGGACACCAACTACCAACTAGCGAGAGCCGCTAAACACGTATAGAGACGTTTGGATTTCTGTATTAGATTGTATATTATGTAAGCAAAGAGCAGATGGTTTTGTTGAAACTGCTTGCATGCCTCGAATGTGTCCTGATTCAAGCAACCATCTTTATTAAGGCAGCTTGATTTGAACCCAGTTGACTAGCTGTGAATTAAGACAAACTGGAAGGAGAAATATAATTGCTTTGTTAAACTGGTGCTGGACCTGGCTGTTGTGTTGGACTCAGTATTGCCTTTTATCACAGCGTGTGCTCAGGAGCTCACCTGTTGATCACTTCTCTCAACTGCTTCTGCCTATCGCCTCTTTCTGCTGTTAGGGAAACCCAGAGGAGCACTATAAACAAATTTATCTAATTCGAGGTTAATAGCACATTTTCTTGTGTGTACAGTGATGTAAAAAAGTATTTGCCCCTTCCTGTTGTGTGTTTTATTTTTGTATATTTTCTGTGCTTACATGATTCAGATGATCAAACAAATTTTAAGACTACACAAAGATAACTGGTACAAATACAAAATGCAGTTTTTAAATGATATTTAAGGGAAAAATCTGTCCAAACCTACCTGGCCCTATGTGAAAACTGAATGAACAGTGATTGAACACATTTTTTGCGAAGCAGAGTTACATTTCACTTGCCAAACCCAGGCCTGATGACTACCTAACCTGTTGAATTCAGTAATCACTTAAATAGAATCTGACAAAGTGAAGCATCCTAAAAGATCTCAAAAAGTAGCATACTGTATGCCTAAGAACAGATGAGAAACAAATGAATTGACATGTATCAGTCAGGAAATGGTTATAAATGCAGTGAACCACGGTGAGAGTCATTATACACAAATGGAGAAAGCTTAGAACAGCATTTCATAAAACAAACATCATACCAACAGTCAAACATGGTAGTGGAAGTGTGATGGTTGCTGTTCCAGGACCTGGACGACTTGCCATACTTGATGGAACCATGAATTCTGAGCTGTACCAGAAAATCCTGAAGGAGAATATCCAGCCATCACTTCATGACCTCAAGCTCAAGCACACTTGGTTTATGCAGCAGGACAATGATCTGAAACACACCAGCATGTACATCTCTGAATAATAAAAAAAAAAAAAACTTAAGATTTTGAAGTGCCGTTGTCAATCTCCGGATTTAAATCCGATTGAGATGCTGTGGCATGGCCTTAAAAAGGCCATTCATGCTAGAAAACCCTCCAAAGTGGCTAATCTTATACAATTCTGTAAAGAAGAGTGGGCCAAAGGGTGGCACTACCAGTTCTAAGGTTTAGGGCCAATTACTTTCTCACATAGGGCCATGTAGGTTTGGACAGCTTTTTTCCCTTAATCAATGAAACCATCATTTATCATTTACTTGATGATCTAATCATTTATGTGTGACTATTATGTTTAAAAAAAATAAATAAATCAGCACAAATACTTCGGGGCAAATACTTTTTCACAGCACTGTAAACCATATATCAACTGTGTATGTTTGGATGTATATATATATGTGTGTGTGTGTGTGTGTGTGTGTGTGAACATACCCACTCATACCATTTACTTTATTATACAGTTTTAATTTTAGTTTTACATTTTTGATACTTTGATGCCCTCTGATTTTTTCTTTCTAGCATTCTTGCTGAAGCTGTCTGCATTTGTTCATATTTCTGATGTTTTTACTTTATACTTTATGGACAATAAACAAACTGTGAAATTATCCTAAGCCCTGCATAATAAGTTTATTTTATTTCAATTTATATTGAGTTTTGCTCTGTGTGAAATACTAGCCTGACTGGTGTGTTCTGCTCATCCTCAGGATCAAGCATCCAAAGACAAGGCTCTTCAGAATATGGCGTCGCTGTCCTCGGCCCAGATAGTGTCTCCAAATTTGATCAAGAGCCAGCTTCCTCCACTGCCCCAGCCACCATATGCACCTCCCCCTCGGGTCAGTAGTCCTATTTTAGCCCCAGGCCATGGATTACATATACACTAACTGTCTATGCACTACTTAAATTTTCAGTTTTTTTAATTTTGCTTTCTTTTTCCATTTTTTTTTTAATTCTGCTTTTTATAGTTTTGGCCGACTCCAATCGCAGGACCTGGACCCTCTCAGGAGTGAGTTTGATTTTAAATATCTATGTGTAGTTGTCAGTAGAGTGCAGGGCAGTTTAGAATAAGACCAACTTATGCATAGCTTTATTCATAACAAACTCTATTTAATATGAGCTAGGAGATGCTGTGACATTCAGCGCAACATAAGAATTCAACATTAACTTTAACATTACATTATTATTATTTTTACAGCATCAAGCCTTTTGCACATACCTACACAAACTTATCTGGAACTGTTCCACCTCCCATATCAGGTAGACTTTTTGCTCCAGATCACGACACTACAGTGCATGTCATGTCTGTGTTGTGTTTCACTGGTGTTCTTCTGTATCCGATGATTAGCATACGAGCCTTTGGCACCCCCTCTGCCCCCAGCAGCCACCGCCGTGCCTGTGTGGCAGGACCGCACCATTGCCTCCTCAAAGCTGCGTATGCTTGAGTACTCTGCCTTCATGGAGGTTCCCAGAGACCAGGACACTGTGAGTGACTATGCGCTGTATATGTGTGTTTTGTGTCATTTGAAATAAAGTATTGTCTTATTAGAAAATAAGATGTCCTCTAAGAAAGGCTTCTTGAAAGTCACACCAGAATTTAGTCGGGTCTGTCTTTTCTTCTGTTTTCATATAAAAGCAGTCAGATGTGGTGCTTTGGTTTCTGTTTTACAGTACAGCAAACATTTGTTTGTGCACATCGGTCAGACCAACCCATCATACAGCGATCCTCTGCTAGAGGCAGTGGACATACGCCAGATCTATGACAAATTCCCAGAGAAAAAGGGAGGGCTGAAAGAGCTGTATGAAAAGGGCCCACAAAATGCTTTTTTCCTGGTTAAATTCTGGGTAGGTATATGTCACACACTGAAGAGGATTATCAGAACTATTCCTACTGAAATGCAAATAAATGACAACGGTAGAACTTAAGATAAGACCTTGATCTATTTTGCTTTGTGCTTTAGGCGGATCTGAATAGCAGCGATATGCAGGATGGGCCTGGATCTTTCTATGGCGTCAGCAGCCAGTACTGCAGCACTGAGAATATGACCATCACTGTCTCCACAAAAGTCTGCTCATTTGGAAAGCAGGTGGTAGAGAAAGTAGAGGTGAGTTGGGTTTTTTCCTCCCTTATCTCCCTTATCTCCTTATCTTTTATCTCAAAAAAAAATAAAAAAGGTTTTATTAGCATACAAGCCTCCATAATATGTTTATCACAATATATAGTAGATGATGATATGGAACTTGTGCCTTTATTAAACTGGTTGGTTTGGTCCATCAGGTGTCACTGATTCACTGTGCAAAAAAAAAAAAATGCAGCATTTTCACTTTTCCACATTGAATGCTTTGTTGTACTTTTCTTTTTCTTAGTTCTGTTCTGTTCTGTCCAAGTTGGATAAATGATTGATTCTATTTTCTTTGATATGCATTTGATTAACAGACAGAGTATGCAAGAGTGGAAGGTGGAAAGTGTGTGTACAGGATCCACCGCTCACCCATGTGTGAATACATGATCAACTTCATCCACAAGCTCAAGCACCTGCCTGAGAAGTACATGATGAACAGCGTCTTGGAGAACTTCACCATTTTACAGGTTAGACAACACAAGTCCAGTCACCCAGATTTGTATACATATTTATCATGTATTTACATATATGTTTGTGATACACTTAGAACCATGTATTGCTATTCTTTGTAGTCAAATAATGATAATTTTATGGTTGTATTGTTGACTGGTATTATGAGTTCACAGTTTCTTTTTCCTTCCAGGTGGTGACTAACAGGGAAACACAGGAAACTCTGCTTTGCATAGCATTTGTATTCGAAGTGTCAACAAGCGAACATGGGGCACAGTACCACGTCTACCGCCTTATTAAAGACTAGCCACTCTGCCCAAATGGGTTTTGCCAATGGACATTCTGTCTTTTTGTCCAGACGTCAGAGCAATACACCAGCATGTAGCCAAGAACGGAGGCATTTGTCGTTTCCGTACTGATCGGAGTTAAAGTGAATAGAGGCTCAAATAGAGGGCCATGCACAAATATAAATTAGAAATGTGTTATTGCTCTGTTAAAGGACAGTGTTTTTTATACATATTTAAATGCCTTAAAACAAAGTGGGTCTCACAGGTTTTATTTGCATACAAATTCTGTTTTGTTTTTTTGTTTTTTTGTTTGCCCTTTCTGTTTTTCTGAGGGACTTTGAATGTTGAACATGTTGACAGGAATGTGAGGTTTAGGTATTGGAAGACAATGTGTGTCCTTAGACACACAGTGCATAATAGAAGTAAGGACAATTTATATATTTTTCACTAGGACAGGTCTGATTAAAAAAAAAAAAAAAGATACTGCTTTTGTTTTTCCTACATGGGAACAATATCAGTTGAACATTGTCCCAAAGTAGCAAGAGCTAAGGCCATTGTGTATATGTGTAAGTAAAGGACAAACAGTTTGAAATATAGCGTGCAATGCTAATACGCAACACCTTTTTTCCTGCCCATGTAGAGAGTGAGGAACACTGCAACATATTTACTTTGACCTGTCCTTGATCTGGAAAGGAGGTGTCAGAAACAAGAAGGTTTACACACTCACTATTCAAGTCAGTGAAAATTACAAGTGCCTCTGTCCAAAGAACTCAGTGTGGGTGACATTCTGAAGTGCCTTTTGACTACCTCTTGACATTAACACTAGCAAATATTTGTATTGATTTGATACTAGCGCATGATTAAGCATTTAAGCCTTTTAATCAAATATCACTTCAGTTCTTTGTTCAGTTTGTTTATTTCCTACTTGTAACGAGTACAATGACACACGAGTAAGCATTCAAATGGCCTTGATACAAATGAATAATGGCACATTGTACTAAAGAGGGATTAACTAAACAGATAAGGTCATCGTCAGCATTTTTGTGTTAAATTATCAGATAAGATTGCTTATCTGTGGCTGCCTATGGGTAATTATGTGATGGTAGTGGTACTATACCCCCTGATTCAAATTCTTGTTGTTTTGTGACAATTAAGAGTCTTGCCTTTTGTTATTGTGTGTTCTGGTACTTTATGGATCCTTGGAGGAGATTCAGCATTACAGAACTGCGCCTTCTATGAGATTGATTTCTCCCGCATAAGACATTGTGCCATACATGTCATTTGGTTATTGTTTCAATTAATGGAGAATAGTGGTGAAATTCCTAAAATACAAACTGCTATATGTATTTTAATTACAAATAATTCTTTAAATTCAAAAGGTGAGTAAGTGATAGGTAGTTTCAACTTTGCCATGCCATTCCCCTTAGTCTACTCAGTTTGTGGTAAAAAGCTGTTCAACCTTTATTCTTTATGAATAGAAATATTATCAATACCCAGAAAACATGTCAATACCCATTTTAAACTGAACTCATACAAAACGTTTATTGTTTCATGGCAGAACACACTACTCTCACTGCTACAGGAGAGGGGAAAATCAGTCAAATATACAGTTGCAGGGCTCAGACAGTATTTGCTGATTCATTGAATTCATTGTGAAGGGTTTTGCATAAGCTTTAATTGAATTTACTGAAGATTGAATTAATGATTTAGAAAAGAAATTTGTCCAGAAATCCATTCATCGATGCTAATATGTGTTAAACGGTACTTCATGGTATATGGACAGTGAAGAGCTTAAGCTATCTTAAGCTATCATTGGATTGGTACAGCCTGAGCATATAAACGGTGATGTCTGTGAACTTGATGACAGCTTCCTCAATTGTACCTTTTTTTTTTTCTTTTTTTTTTTTTTACAGGTTCCTTTTTTTTTATTATTATTATTAATTATTAATTTTATGTTTGCTCTTTGACTTTCAGTTAATGCTGTTTGCATCAATTGAAAATTGTGTGTTACTGTTGAGATTTCATATAATAATCTAAACGGTGTTGGAGTTTTCTTTTTCCCCCTCAATACCCAGTAACGGTTTCACTGTGACCTTGGTTACCAAATGTTCATTGAAGTCATTTATGTTATATACAATGTGAGGGTTTTGTACAATATTATCTAAACAACAATACCAATACAGCAATACCAATAAAAATGTCTTGGCTCCCCTTGGGACATTTGTGTGATGAAATGTTGACTTGATAAGCCTGTATTTTCCCACTCTTGCATCTGCAGCAGCATCAAATTCAACTATTTATGCAATAAAATACTAAATGATAGCTAAATTGCTAATATCATAAACCTCCCATACAGTAAAAAAAACCTCTTGTTGGCCACTTCCTTAAAAATTACTTAGAATAATGCTTAATTATACGATTTTAATTAACCTTCTAGGGAACATTTGTTGTTTTTGACTGTTCTGACTTCTGTCATTCTGAACCTTGTTGAACAGTAGCTTACAATGTAACTGTGATTCTACAATTAAAAAGAGGATTGCCAGGACTGAAAAATTTCTTGCTTGCTTGTTTCAAATACTTATAGCACCGTGTGCAGCCTGTAAAAGACCCCTTACCATATCACACTTGTCCTGAATCAGTTACAAATCCTGTTGCTTTCTGAGGTGAAAATATATAACATTTTCCTGGAAATATTAACACATTAATTAATTAATCTATACCATAGATTTTTAGTCAAATTCTAGTAAGATAGGAATATATCTATGTAATATTTTTGTGCAACCGGCAGCCTCACAACCCCAAAGTATAATTGCTCTACTCCAATGCTTAATAGTGGGCAAGTTGTTCTTTTCCTTCCATAATCTGCCTTTTATTTTCTCAAAAGATACATTTTGTGATTGCATAACATTGTTTTTTTT
>JAOTRN010000017.1:8011688-8026385 GCA_028566695.1 Bagroides melapterus
ATTAAATATAAATGCAGATAGATCTTTTGGCTGTCATTGTCACTGTCATTTCCTTGTGTATAAATGTTGCTTATAATAAGTTGTGTAGTGCTGCATTAGTTTAGCATGTGATACATTGCTAGTTTCTGGTGAGATGGAATGTTAATATTCTCTGTATGTATGCTGAGGAGGTGGTTGAATGATTATTTTTTGTTGTTGTTTGATTTTATACAGTTTTACGTTTCATATTGTTATATGTTAATGCCTGCTGGATGTGCCCAGTGTGTGAATCTGTATATGGAGTTTGATAATAGAGATAGTGAGATTGATTGATTGATTTGTTTTTGGTTGATTGCTCTCTGTTTATGCACGGCAGCTCGTCAGGCTCTTCCCGGTGTTGTCAAGACCTTGACATCTGACTTTAATCCAGAATCTGACGGCGCCATGGCGGTGGCTTGCCACACGGCAAACAACCTGCTGAGAGCAGAACCTGAGCTGGGAAAGAAGTTGCTAAGCAATGAACTGATCAACTCACTCAATAACATGAGTCAAAACATGTGAGTGTCTTATTCAGAGGAAAAAAATGCTACTGGTAGTGAGACAGATATCTGTTCTTATGTGCACTGTTTTTCACAGAGCCCTGCCGAAGGCCAGTAAGGCTGCAGGAGTTCTCCTTCAAAGCCTTTGGTCTGACAAGACTCTTCAGAGCTTCCTCAAGAAGGTGAGGTGTTTAGCCTGGGTTTTAAATCTAATATTGCTTTTGTCCATTCTTCTGTGCTATAAACAGTTTAACAGAAATATAGGTTCTTTCTTTCTTTCTTACTTACTTACTTACTGACTTACTTATACAAGAAGCATTAAGCTACTCCATAAAACCTTGAAAATGAAGTTTTTTTCTTTACAAGACTAGGCAGGTCTATGCATCATTTGATATGTAAATGAATCCTTGATAGGGAGTTACAGAAAGTAGAGCAGTTTTATCCATTGTGCAATGTACCTCATATGTGAAGTATCACGTATGCGTCACTGTGCTATTCACCTTCTTGAAAGCATGTTATTAAAAATCATAGAGTTGTATAGTGTCTGGTGTCTGGACAGCTGTCTGAGCCCAGAAAAAGTTTCTATTGCAGAATAATGTTGTATCTAATTACTATGTTCCTTGCATTATTTTGCTGTCAGCACAAGACATGGTGCCAAGGAATGTGTCACTCGAGTTGATTTAAACCATATCAAGGAAATAAACTGCCATTCTATTAACAAAGCTAAATATATTACCATCTTACAAACACTCTATATTAATTTCCTAATTATAAGCAGAAATGTTTTTGTTTATATATCATTACACATTTTTTTAATTGAGCAAATTACTTGCAACAAGCAAATAATGCAATTTCTTTCACTGTGTTAATAGGAATGAGAAATCAGGACTAAACTACGCAACAGCTATCAGACGCAGAGCGCTTAGATATTATAATCTTTAGCTGTAGTTTCACGAGTATAAACTTGTAGCATTTGTAAAATGTATAAAATAAAATGTATAATCCTTAAAGCCTACAATCCTTAAAGCTCCTTAAATCCTTAAAGCTGTGACTTTTTTTTTAAGGATATGTTTAATTTTTTTTTTTAATTAAACTCGTCTTTTTTTTAGCACAGGAAAGTCTTCACGACAAAGTCATTTATACTTACTGACTTCTCAGTATAGTAACAAGCTGCATTATTTGAGAGAGACAAAGTAGGTGAGAACAGGAACTAACTTGTCTCTTGAATGTTCCACAGAATTATATCGAATTATGAATTATTAAAAAGTGCAATGTGTATGATTCATTAACAAATTCAGAAACACAATCCAGACCAAGTACTTATACAAAAATAATAGACTTTGGGGGTATCAGCACTTCCCTTTTACATCAAGCATCATCAAACACACTTGATGTGCTTCAGTTTTTTTTTTTAGAATAAGGTCTGCAGTGTGTTGTTCCTTACATAATCAATAATAGGCCAGAAAAATTGCGGTGAGGTTTTTTTTGTTGTGAAGCCAAAGTAAGCAGTCATAAAAGTGTAATGAGCAACTGTCGTTTCTCACCATTTGAGTGCTTTCTATGCATTGAAGGCTTTTTGCATTTATTTAAATGAATCCCAGATAACAGTGTAAAAACAAAAATAAAAATAATTAAAAGAGAAAAAGAAAGAAAGTAAGAAAAACTCAACATATAAAATTCAAGATGCTGAGAATACCAAAAATATACTCATAATTTTATAAAACATGAGTGAAAGTTTAGGAGATTAAATATTTATTGGACAGAGGCAGGTGAAAGTGTCTTTAACGTTTTCTTATATCCATGTGAGGAGATGAGGTTGTATAATAAGGCAAGGAACTTTGATACGAATTGCTTGTCTTATAATGATCAGGCCTTTCACACACAAGATAAGACACAAAAGGAGCACTGTGACATTGTAGTCATGTGCATTTGTACTGTCATATTCTCCTTCCCCTGTGAATTTCTTCATCACGAGTGTTGATATTTATCAGTATTGTTAGGCTCTAACTTTGAAAAAAAAAAAAAGAGTACTTGCCTCACTCCTGATCCCGGGAGAAATCGATATTTGTAATTAAATATTTCGGAGTGAGTGAACATGCCTGAACTTTCCTTTATCTAATTTACTGACACTGTCACTACATACTGATAGACTTCTTTCCAAGGCAGCAAATAAACAGACGTAATTTTTAGACATAACGGAATTTTTAATGCCAAAATGGTGGTGGCATTTTTGAAAGCCCACATTGCAAATCCCCTACTTATAAATATAGCTAGTAATTCTTTCTCTGTCTGGATGTTTGACATGTTCACATCATCATAGAAATCATGACAAAGCAGTGGAAGTTGAGAAGTATTGCACATTTCTTCCATACCTACCTGACTAATATCTTTTGTTGAAACAGTTTCAATTCTTTCCGGCCTTATTTTAAACCCTGCCTTCAAGAAAGTTATCAAAAATGGAGTATAGTGCACATACGTGCAGGAAAGATCCATGTCAGTGAGGCATTGATACATAAATATACTCAGATGGGCAGGACAAAAACTGTGAAATGTCTAGAGGCTGTTCACATACACAAACTTCATTTTGTGGAGCTTCGTTTTTTCTCCTGCTCCAACCTGAGCTCTGTGCGCTCTGACAGCCTGGTAATTAATGTCACTTGATTTTCTGACATTCTTGACAGATTTGATCTGTTTACTGCAGCGTAGCAGATCTTAGCATGTAGCTGCAGAGGAGGGGTGGAGGTAACAGAGAGTATTATATCAGGACTGGGTGTGGAAGGGTGGATAGGTTTGGGTGTGTGACTTCTGCTTTCAGTTTAAAGTTGTTCACATGTCTCCAAGCCAGTAACGAGGAGAGCCTGGGTGAAAGTGGGTGTGTGTTAGTCCTGAACGTTTCAGTGAAAGGACTTTTGTTTGTGATTGCGCAGTAGTAGGTAAAAGTTTACCTGAGAAAAAGCGCGTCCACCGGAATGCTTGTACCGATTTGAATCTTGCCACGCTAGTTTCCATGACAAAAGCTGCTGTCTTATCTGACTTTGATTAACATAGCCTTGCAGGGATTTTTACCTTCTTGTTTAGTTTTTAGATCATTCCTACAACTGCTTTGTAATGATTTTTTGTGAAAGGATTTAAATTTGATCAGCTTTTATTATTACATTGTTAGAATTATTTACAGAGAACCCGGCCACAATCATCAGTATAGATTTCATTTTAAGAATTATAACCATAATGTAAATTTTAATCCAACATTGGGGATTATTTATTATTTATTTATTATTTTTAACTAAAATATTCAATTTTGTTTGTATAAGTCTAGATTTAACTTTTGGATTTCATTCATTTATTTATTTATTTTATTGTAGTAATCATTTCTATATAAAACTGTGTAATATAACAGACTTTGTGCATTTTGTAGTAATTTTTTATTTCTTGTTTGTTCTTTTTCTCCTTTTCAGCAAGGGATGAATAAGAATGTCTTTGTGAACGATATAACTTCAGCTGCACTCAGGTCTCTTCAGATTATTGAGTAGTTTGATCATCGTGCCGGTGACTTCCACGAACCTCCAACTCTACATAACAGCTACAGAAAATAACTTGCGTAACTATAAACATGAAATTAAATCATATATGCCTGTCCGCTTTCTATATAAAGACCTGCAAAGGTAAAAAGAAAAAGCAGCTGAGGGGATTGTAAATGAGTTTGCACAGAAATGGAAAAAAAATGTTTATTTCTTTTCTTTGTTATTTCACTTTTTTTTTTTTTTTTATTTTGCATGGAAGCACCATAATGGGAACATATTACATTTTTTAATGACATTCTAACATGCACAGAACATGAATGATGTCTGCCTACATGAAAGGGGATTAACCTGCAACTTTTCATACCTTTTTATTTGAAATATATAATACATGCATAAAAATGTATAAATTTTGCAAAGATTTGGGTTTTGGTTCCTGCCAACCCAATACAGTTAGCCTTAGGGTGAGGTATAAGACACCAAGGTATTATTTCTAACTATTCATGTTTTTTTTTTTGATTCATTGTCTTTTAATTATCTTTCACTTGATCTTAATATTTGACGAGGGTTTCTTTGTAGTTGCTCGTTTCATTCAAGTCTCCTGTTTGAGTTGTTAATATCTTCATTTTTTTTCAGCAGAAACCAAATAAAGCTTTTTGAAATGGTCTTTTTGTTTATTTTATGCTCATGGTGATTTAAAGGTACACTCTACTCTTCGACATGCTAAGCATATTTATATTTCAACATCTGACAAGTGCTTAAAGATTCTGGTGTCATTTTGTTATTCCCATGAGAAGTTAGCAGCTCTTTGCTTTGCGGCACTGATGTCACAGGAAAAATTTACTAATGCAGTTACAATGGTGTTTAACAGGAAAATAAATGAGTCATCTAAAAAATGATGAGTCAGATTTTGCCATTAAAATAAAAAAAAAAAAAAAACATCAGCTCTTAGCAATATGATGTAGTTTAGGTAGGCCAGTCAGTACATGGCTTCATTGTTAATCAGCTTGAAGGAACTTTAAAGTTATTAGGTAACATTTCAGAGGTCCACCACCCTCTTGGTTATTCAGGTCAACTGTTCTACTGTATACATGCTCTGACACACCTGTCCACTCCAGTACAAGTAATTGCTGGTAGTGGTTGTGATCCACGGACATTAGCTCATACTGGAAGACAATAGAATGAGGTCAGCTTGATGTCTGGGGGCTTTAAACAGTTCTGGGAGTGGGACCGTGGACATGTCATCCTGATTATTAAGGTAGAATGTACAGAGAATAAAGGTTTATTTTTTAATTAAAATGCTGCACCTGGCTGTTAGCTTGGTTTTTATATCCCAATGTTAAACTCACACAAACCTCCCAGTTCCCTAAGAAATAGCTTCACATTTAGGCCTGTGATTCCAAACTAATTCCAAAATACCTGAACAGTGGTGAACATGACTGAACAGCAACTCAGGGAATTTGTCAGTAAACAGCAGGATTTTAGTGTGTTTTTAGTTCTGAGAAGGGAAAGCTTAATGAGGTCACAGACAACAGTGACAAATGTCAACAATTAGCCTACCGTGGCACTACATAACTTCATTAAGATTTTGAATTTTGATGGAAAATGGAGACTGGTGCAACAGAGGATAGATTAAGACTCTTAACATTACATTTTGATGTGAGGAATAATTTGTCTTGATCATTTACTTGTGTACATCGTGAGAAACAGTCAGAATGCAATGCACAGGGGTGAACCATGCAATCGTTTCACTTCAATTATCTTTACTTCAAGATACATCTGTTGCCTTCTGGATCAGAATGTGCATTATGCAGTGTTGGGCAGTAGTGTGACCATTTTGCCCAAGGAGGAGCAGGTCAGAAAATCTATCATTGGAAACTTTCAACATTGGAAGAAAGAAAGTGGACAGGAGCTAAGGTGAAAGACATCAGAGAGGGGTGGGTACAAGGTGATCTACTACAGGTGAAGAAGGCGCTCGAGAAGATGACATCTCAGCTGAAATCTCTCTTGAAAATTCTCAGAGATTGTGAAGCCATTGTCCTTGCAGAGTTCTTCAACTGAGATCAAACCTCCTCATCCCTGGATGACCAGTACCACCATGCCTTATTGCTTCTGCAGTTTATTCTCTGCGTGGCTACGGCATTGGCTGATCTGCAAGCACACCATCCTTTAATGCTCCCTCATTTGGACAGTGTCACACTGTGATCCACAGTGCATGGCCCTTCCAGAACAATCTAAGCAGTGGAAGAACCAACTCCTGGAACAGTCCAAATCAATGGCAAGGATTTGGAAAAGACCACCCAATTTAAAAACCTGAGGTCCCTGGACTCATCAGATGGCAACACCAGCCAGATGCACTGTTGCAGGTCAGTGCATCATGGCTTAAATGTCAACAAACCTCCAGTGTATTGTGCATTAATAAGAAGCCCAAACACCTCAAAGCATAGATATATAGAACTGTTGTGTGTTCAGTGGCCCTCTATGGAGCGGAATGCTGGCCAACGACTAAGAAGCACAAACAAATCCTCCATGTTATGTAGATATAGATTCTCAGGTGGCTGATTTGGTTTGATCATGTGACGAATGAACTTCTCAACATGTTATTACATGTTTTGGCTATTTCTTGGTCAGTGCCAGTACTAATGCCACTGTGGAAGCACAACTTTGGGTTCTTTTGGGAGATGAGAGCAGTCATGCAGAAATTGATCATGTTATCTGCTTACAAATCATACCTTTCCAAATCTAACATTAAAACACAGTTGAGAAAAAGACGTATTACCTTTCATAATGATTTATTGCTTTTTTTTATTAGTTATGTTTAACTGTAATTATGGATGTGGAACTAGTAATATCAATATATTCACATTTGTCAAACTAATGAAGTTCTTACAATCAAAAGCTGCACAATTCATTTAGATTAAGATCTAGGTCAATATTATGTTTGTGAACCTATTACTAAATAAAAAAAAAATAACAGATTACTTTTACTAAGAATATACATTTGTATATTTTTTAATCTTATTTGTGCCATGAGGCCATCATGTTTGTGCTATAGAAGGTTGTGAATAAAAGCCACAATTCCATGTTCCACTGGTGATGATCTTCTATTTTCTCAAACCTCTCTTGCTCCTGGGCCCTTTGGTACTAAAAGGACAATAGCAAGATAAAATTACTTATAAAACACATTAAAAACAGCATTGTCCGAGCTTGATAGAAAAGAGGAGCTGGATTTCCTCACTGTGCAAAGTTCCTACTTGCAACCTGTTCAACATGAGAATATAAATGATGTCAGTAAAGAATGATTTGATGTGCTACATCATGTCCTGTAGATGTTGTTCGGTCCAATTTTTTATTTGTATAGATTAAAAAAAAATCAACCCAAGTATATGAAATTATGAATATGAAATAAATGAAATCTATAAATGTAACATAAAACAGGAAATACAAAAATATAGTTTGCATCACTATCCAGCTGATAGACTGACATACACCCTACTTCTGTCTGATCTTATTTAAAAAAGGAGAAGAAACCAGTGTCTACACAAAGTTTCTACACCACAGCCTCTGACTATATTGTGATCTCCTGCTTCAAGATGGCAGTTGCTGTCACTCGATTGTTCCATCTCTCTCACTGCCTAATTCTGTCTTTCTGTCTTACTGTCTATCTCTCTCCCTCTCTTCCTCCATCTGTCGTGTTAGACCTGTCTTTCTCTCTGTCTCCCTCTCTGTTTATGTCTCTCTCATTCAACTGCCACCCTCATCATCCTGCCATGTGCCAGCCTGCCTACAACAGGCTGTAAGTTCTCTGGCATTTTTACCTTTGGCACATATCCCTGAGAGAGAGAGAGAGAGAGAGAGAGAGACCATCTGAGCTGTGAGAAAGGCTTAATACTTTTTGAACTATGAGACGGGATTTGTTCTGAGGTCCTCCAACATGGCACAGAATAAAATCATAATTTAGTAGTCCCAAACAATATTCAGCAGAGGAATGGTTAGATGGGGTTAGAAAAGGGACAGACTTGTATTGTAATATTGAATCTCATCCCAGACATTTCGTGGTAAATTATTAATGACTACACGTGTCGCTTTTACAAGCTGATACAAATCTGCTATGAGTCAAGTCTATATCTATCTGGCAATATCAGCCAGCATCCCATCCTGCATTCATAGGTAATGACAGTTTTTTGTTTGTTTGTTTTTTTTTTTTTTAAAAAATGAGAAATTTTAGACGTTTTTTTAAAAAGAAAATTCACACCTTTGAGTTGACTCATGCATATTGCTACCTTTGTGGACACTGACTGGGTTTTAAACAACTTTATGTTTTTATTCCAGGTCTGTGGATTATTATACACTATTAGGTTGTATAATTATAATGCCTGACTCCACACATGGATTAGTGTGGCTTCTCAGCTGTCCTTACTCCCTGTCTTTCTCTTGCAATTGTATCCACCCAGGTTGGATGGCTCTCTGTGTGATCCAGGGAGGGTTTCTTTTTTGAGACACCGTTATTTAACACAGTGCTTTTGTGTAGTTAGTCCCAGTAGGCCTAGTTCAAAGGTCATGGCTTAATGAAAACCAGTTGCTACTTCAAACAGAAGTTCAGGAATATGTTCAGGGTCTCATCTGTAAACAATTTATATCTGGTTTCTGATGGACGGGACTCTTCTACTTTTTTAGGATATATATATATATAAGTATATAAGTATATATAGCAGGATATTGAAAAATGGACCATTTGGGGTTAGGAGAACTTTCTTTGGCTGATTAAAGATCAATGAAAACAATATATATCAGAAGTACTTACTTTTTCTGGTGATCACTGACCCTGTTTCTCAGAACAGTGACCTGCAGACAGAAACAGAGATATGTCTCTACACAAAGTATCTATGTCTCTTTTATATATCTGGGAAGCAATCCAAAGACTATATATACAACAGAAACATATAGTTCTGCCAAGTCTGGCCTAGGTATGAATGACACAGTCAGTGTGAGTTACGGTTTAATGGCTCTGTCAACATAAATTCATGTGAAAGTTAGCAACAGAGGTTACAGTAACTGCCTTTCGTGGCTAACAACTTTGTTGAGTGTGCCCTTCACGTTTCATATATTACATTTACATTCACAACGAATAGATTACCTCGTATTTTTGACGTGTATATTTGTACTGCAGTTCAAATTTCTCTGCCTCAAGTTGATACATCCACTTCCAAAGTTCACTGGCTTTCTCTCTGTATGACATGAGACATGATAAACAGGATGAACCAGTCTCTGAAATGACACTGGAGTTCATTCGTCTGTGGCAACCTTTACAGCATTTATAACTTTATTTAAGCCACATTATCAGTATTGAATGAACAGTGAATTATTTAGTGAATTATTAAAGTTGGACCTTTGCAGTGTGTATATTTCTGGCAGCCCTGTACCTGAGCTGCTCAGCATTCAGGTCTTCAACTTTGAGCTCCTTACGCCGTTCACTAAGAATCTTTTTTTTCTTCTCTCTCTCTGTTTGTTTTCTTGGTGCTCCTCGCTTGTCTGTCTATAAACCAAAGCAAGATAATAATCAAGATAAACAAGACAAAAGTCATTTAGCTACACCCAAGAATGAAAGGATTTACAAGCATTACCTTCTGCATGTATCCGGTGAACTGTAAACTTGACAGAACTTTCTTTTTCTTGGCATCATCCTCAGCTTTTTTCTTCGCTTCTTCTTCCTCTTTCCGCTCCCTTTCTTCCTGAAGAATACACATCTTATTAGTTTTCTGTGGTTAAACTTTAAGTACTGACATGGTTTAATGTGTGAACTCACCGCCAGCTTGTTCTGACGCTCTCGCTCTTTTTCTGCACGGATTCTCTGCTCCTCTGCTCTTTCTGCCCGTCGTTTTTCCTCATTTTCAGAATAAAATAGAATGTCAATCTACATGAAAAAGTGTTTTGATCACAGTATAATAAAGTCTTTCAGTGGGCAGTGATGATAATTAATGATAATGATTCATTCAGCAGTAATTTTTCGATCCTGATCAGGCTCACAGTGAATCTGTAGCCTATCCCAGGAGCACTGGGTGTGAGGTAGAACACACCCTGGATAGGCCACAAGTCCATCACAGGGCACCATGCACACACACACACACACACACACGTTCACACACTCAGTTACACCTAGGGCATTTTAGCATAGCCAATCCACCTATACCAGTGTCAGTTTTAGAGGTAGGAGGAAATTGGAGAACCTGGATTAAACCCACATAGACAAAGGGAGAAAAACTGAAACTCCACACCTTGTTGAAAGCTTGTTAAAACAACCTTTTTTTTATATTTATGTTTATGATGACATTTTATTCAAGCATGTTTCAAAAGCAGCTTAAAAGTCACCTGATTCTGGCTTCCATATAAACTTCAAGGTTCATAAAAATGCCAGAACCTTATCATCATAGACACTTTGATTAACATCTGCTTTCAATTTCTACGATAAGACAATTCTAGGCAGATACTTACAGAAACTGAATGTCATTTAAGCATAAGGAATTAGGATATTGAAAAAGGAATTATTTCTATGACTGAAAAATTAGTTTTAGTTTTTAGGTTGTTTGTCAAAATGTGTTTGTAGTAATTATGGTGCTGCGTTCTTGACCAGGGCGCAAAGAAAAAAGACTTAAATAGACTTTTGTCTCAATGTAACTACCCTGATTGGAAAAAAGTGTGCAGTATTTTATTCTGGAGGGATTCTGGAGTTATGAGGTAGCTACTGCACCACCTTTTGGTTATAACTTGTAAAGCTGTTGTAAGTATCAAGTGAAATATATTTTTGCCATATCCCTCCTTGCAGTAAATTATTTCTCTTTGTAACTCACCATTCTACTGGATAGGGCGATTAATTCCTCCTCCTCTTTTTTGCGACTCTCAAAGTGTGTCTCAATTAGGGACTGGAGCTCTGTCAGGTCCTTCTCCATGCGTTTACGGTGGATATCCTACAGAATCAAAACCAGAACATTTATTTATTTATTAGTTTTATATTAGTATAGTATTCGTTACATTAGCATTCATTCAAAACAAGGGTTAATTGATTATTGTATTATGTAATTGTGTCCAATTGTATTTTTTTTTCTATAGTTTCTAGGTAAAAACACATTTTTACATAAAAACTGAAAATCTGGCAATCACATTATGACTAAAAAGAATAAAATGTTCAGTCATGCTTCAACCTGTACTCACATCAAAGTCAACTTTTTCCCCATCAGGTATTTTGGGAGGTACCATGGGTGGAAGAAAAGCTCTGAAAATGACAGAATAACTATAAACACTGAGTTTTTCCACTACTAAAACATCCATAAAATGTAAATGATTATTTCCCACAGTCTCTTACTTTGGCTTTGGTTTTGCCTCTTCTGTGCCATCCAGTGATTGTGGAAGAGTGAGAGTGAAGAAGAAAGATACAGAAAAGAAACCGTAAACCAAGGTAACCATGAAAAAACATCAAAATATAAAATTTATATTTTTTTTCTAACCTTCCTCTCCATGTTCCATGGCCACACCTACAGAAAGAAAAGCTCTAGGTAATGTTTTCTCATAGCTATGTAAGGACAAGTCTAATACAGGCTCAACAGAGAGATAAAATACTGTACAAAGCTTTGATCAAGAATAATGAGCTCATATAATCAGACTATGAGGAAACGACAGATGTTTTATCATTATTAAAACAAATTTTAAATCTTCTCCCTGACTGGGGAAAAAATAGAGGCTGAAAAGGTGCCTGTGCTGTTGGGAACTTTTGAACACATACATATCACATATAATCATCTAAAAATGTTTCATCCAAGAATTCATCATTAATTCATCACATAATCTTTTATAAACATGGTCCTTGAAAATGTCTATATTTATCTTTAATAATATCAGAATTGCAAAGATCAACGCAGTCATAACAATTTGAAGATTTTTCATTGGTCAAATTTATCATTGGTCAAAAAGCTGGAAAATATAACAAACAGACTTAATGTTTCTTACTATAACATGATTTAATATATGGATAACAATAAGCCCTTTCAAAAACTATGCTGATGAATTTTTATTCACTTTTTATTTAATGCATGCATAGTGTCATACAAAAGGCATCAATTTTCCCCCCAGTTTGCTCCTGCAGTTTCCCACCAACCAGCCTGATCTCCTCTATGACACAACTTTTACACAACAAGTGAGGGACGTAAAGGAAGTAAGAAGGTATGAATCCTGACACAGCATGCAGTAAAATATTAATTTAAAGGACATACAAATTAAAATTCTGGTAAATAAATAACAAAACATTTTTCTTCCCTTGCTTTTATTCAGTATTTTGTGTCTCTTAAATAAAGCTAGATGATATGATGAAGGAAGTCATTTATTTGCGTTTGAATACCAGATTTGGGTTTCTAATTCATATAGCTACTGCTTTGGAATCACAGATACAGTGATTGTGTTGAAAAAAAAAGTTTCCTACATGGTTTTAAATTCTCTTTGATATGAGAAGATTTAACAGCAAGCAAAATAGACATCTTATAAAAAAATGTAACATCTGCAAATCCTGTAACAGTAAAATTGTGCTGTTGAACAGACAAAAGTAAAACAATAAACTCAACAAGTTCCTTCCTAAAAGCAAACAATTCGGAGCAACCTAACAGAGAGGAGCAAAGTGTTTTGGTCTTGGTAATTTGTTGTGATAATAGGCCTGTTGACTATTTTATTTAAATGTTGAATGTATGCAAAAATGTCAATTCAAAGTGAATTTTACTTTACTTTACTTTACTATCATTTCTGTATAGCGCAAAATGTACAGTGTTTTCTCAAACCAGTAGTGACTCATTTGTCTGGTAATCTACATCTTTCCCAGACACACTGACTGGCACCAAAGATTACTATGCTCTGATTGCAATTCTGTTTTAATTTAACACACAGGTGAACACATCAGAAACATGAATGAAAGTAGAATCTTAAAAAATCTTTACATGAATTTCAGAATTTACCGATATTTAATGTCTTCTTTTCTTTTTCTTTTATCTTAATTAATTTCATTATTTAATGACAGCTGACTGTCAAGACTCCACAAATTTGTGTAAAAGCTGACAATCCATGTTAAATCTATCAGTTCAAATAGATAACAAATTTGTGTTTGATATTGTGCTTTCAATATCTGGATTATTGAAAAGTCAAGATATATTAATTTAACTTTCTGTTTTTACTTTCTGTTTGTGTTTTCTCTCTGAAAGTTTTGAGATCAATTGTTTTGCATTTGCATTAATAATTAAAAAATTTATAGCTCTGAATGTCCATCTTTTGAGCTCAACGTTTACTCTTTTGTTTGCTCTATTGATCTGAGCCCTGGGATTTGCCTGTGAAAAAGGTGAAAGCAACATGAAGACCACAGAGAGCTGTCTATGGGAGAAAGCAAGGCATTGCACCAGCATTGGCCAAAATCAGTACAATAACTTTCAAATATAAAATAAAAAAGGAAGTAACCACTGGTGTATAAACAATCAGATATCTAACAGTTCAAGCAATGAAACAAAAGAAACATGAAGAACAACAACAGCAACAACAAAAAAACAATAGTCCCTGACATCACCCACAACTTCTACAGAACTTTAGAATGGTATTGTGGTATCCTGTTCAAAGAAGATTTTATGAGCAGAAATATAAAAGTCATACTAAGACTTGTTTGGAATTCATAAGAAAGTTCAAACAAGATTAACCTCTACAAATCTGATGGAAAATGCCAAAGTGTGGAGCTTCCCAGTCAAGCATGGTGGAGTATCATGGCTTGTCTGCTTCTGGAACAGGTTTACTAATCTTTATTGATGATATAACTCATGATGATAGGAACAGAGTGAATTCAGAAGTCTGTCAATTTCCAGTGAAATGCATCTTATCTATTTAGGAGGAACATCATGCAGCATGATAATGATGGAAAACATTTTACCAACACTATAAAGGACTTCATCAGGGGAAGTAAAGTAGAAAGACGTGATATTGGCCAAGTCAATCACCAGACCTTAACCCAAATGAGCTGCATTTTGACTCCTGAAGAAGAGTGTAGGGAGAAACACCAGAAAACAAACAACAACTGAATGAAGTTGCAACACAATACTAGAGAAGTCTTACAAAAGAAGAATGCAACAGGCTTGATGATGTCAGTGGGTTGACACCTTCATGCAGTTATTTTGTGTGTGTGTGTGTGTGTGTGTGTGTGTGAGAGAGAGAGAGAGAGAGAGCAGCACAGAATTTCCACACAGATTTTCCAGGTTATGACCTGCACTGTGCATTCCATTTCAGAATAATATTAATTTATGAGTACATTCTTTCAGTAGTTTGTGATAATCTTCAGAGTTTCATAGCATGCTGATCATTGTTTGAATTAGTACACCACAACATTATTATTAGCAGTGGCTGAATCTGAACTAACTTCCTCCTCCTCCTCCTGCTTTACCTCATGCTCCTACACTTCCTCAGCCTCCTCAGTGCAAAAATAGCAGACAGCCCAGTGAGACAGTAGTCATCCTTCACAGCCCAGACATATACCCAGTCTTGTTAATGAATAACCAACGCATAAACCTAATGCACACACCTACAAAGTTACATTACAGAATTCTGAATGTTAAGTAATTTTCTGTGACTGTAAACACACACACACACAC
>JAOTRN010000017.1:8060368-8073010 GCA_028566695.1 Bagroides melapterus
GAAACGTTGTCTCATTTCACTGTGTACTGCTAAGCTATATATGGTTGAAATGACAATAAAAGCTTCTTGACTTGACACAGCTGTTTGGGGAAAATTCCCCGTGTGGAAGTAGAACGAATCAGATTTTAAATCTTATTGTGAAATTGTTTTATTTTCTTCCTACAAGCTAAACAGCATCTGTCCTATGACTGCAAAAAAAAAAAAAGCCTTAGAGCTACTGAGCAGAAAGTAAAAGTTGTGCTAGAAAACCATTAGAAGCCCTTTTCCCCCTGAGAGCTACATGCACAGCATATGATTCACTGTCTGTGAATCATCAGTCAGCACTCAAGCATTTGTGCTGGACAATGTGCTTTCTGACACGCTGTTGTTTCCCAGGACTAACGATATCCTACGCCCGTGTGGAAAACTGCCAGGAAACGTACATTACCAGAGTGATATTAGGAGGTATGTGATGATCTCATGGTGACTGTAGGAAGGTGATATACAGCGGGTGTCATATTTTTAGTAAAGAAAACATTAGAAGTAGTCCCAAACTATCTATTGTTTATATTTGTACAGTAAGAGCTAGTGTTCAAAGTGAAGCCAGGAAAAGGAATCAGTGTTAGTCAAAAGGTCATACATTATTTAACAAGAGCTTTCCTTTAATATATAACTACATTTTCTCAAACCCTATGTTTAACAAACTGCCTTTTGTAAAATTGTACACATAAGACAAGCGTATTCATATAAATACATGGGAAGTGATTCAAACAATTCAAATTCCACGTTTTATTTAGTGGATTTTATTTAGTGTTATTGCGGCCATACTGACTCTCTGAGCACGCTGTGAGTAATGTCCTTGCCTAGACACTCTGTCTCCTCTGTAATATTGACGCCATCAGCAATATTTTCAGGCCCTCCCTTTCTTTGGGGATGTTAGTATATAGCCAAACATGCTTATTTAAATACAGTGTTTTTTATGGACAGTGTTTGCTGTTATACACACAAAATAAACTTAATTGACAGACCATCTCTATGTTAAGGAAAATGATATCTTTATACTTTATTGACTTTTTTCCAGTAAGTGCTTTATCCTTTTTGAGGTCACTGTGGATCTGGAGGAATACTGGGCAAGAGACGGAAAGACACCCTGGATGGGAGGATTAGTCCATTGGAGTGACTAATATCTGATAAGCAAAATCACAATAATGCATTTCTTCTAATCAAGTCTTGCATTTCCTCAAGTAATTATTTTTTTTATCCAAAACAAATCTTGTTGCCAAGTGAGACACTATGATAACAATTCCGGCTTAAACAACCCTTCCTCAGTTATTACTTATAGTTGCTATTAGTTTAAAATCTACACAATTCAGCAGTTCTTTACCTTGTTTAATTCCTGCTTATTGCATAAGCCGAGTTGCCAGATTCCTATATGCATTTATCAGCTGCTTCTTTGAGTCTGTGTGCCATGTCGTGCTTGCTTTTTGTGCTCTTAACCCAATTCCTCTCCGTCATGCAGTAGCCTCTGAATAGAAGCCACCCACACTCAGTTAATTTCAGGGCTATTCTGTTTCTGTCTCACATTCAAACTGTGTCA
Source organism: Bagroides melapterus (assembly GCA_028566695.1). Classification (NCBI taxonomy): domain Eukaryota; kingdom Metazoa; phylum Chordata; class Actinopteri; order Siluriformes; family Bagridae; genus Bagroides; species Bagroides melapterus. Next base: position 8,061,945 of record JAOTRN010000017.1, read on the forward strand.
CTTGCATAAACACCATGATTATAAAGTTTCCAAGCTACTGACAGTCTAATGTTTTCTTCTTGGCTCCTGTAATCTGTGTTGTTATTGTAAAAATTTGTAAATACAGTGTCAAAGTGTGACATTTACTTGTCCACCCATGACAAATGTCCTGAAAGACCACCTGGGTCTCCCTTTCAAATAAGTCTCCAAGATTATGGTTTGTATGACATCAGAAATGTTTGTACAGATGGAATCTGAATGTGCAGGGCTTTAATCTTCTAAAATGTGAATTTTGGTTGAAACGTCTATAATAGACCAAGACTGCAAAATTGTCATTTTGGGAGTTGCAGTTAATTCACAGAACAGAAGGTTATTATTATAAACCCTAGGATTGATCCTGAGGTATTAAATACTTTATTACATGTAATTGCTGTGTGATTAATTTAATAATTGCAACATCAGTTTATGTACTTGGAGGAGACACTTGAAAGGTAGGTGTTTGATTGGTCATTTCCACCAATATACAGTTTTCTTAATTGTCATTTAGATCCTCAGCATTGTCAGTTCCTGATCAATGAACAAGTTCTAGCTTTATTTTTCATGTTAATAGGAACACATGCTATCATTGATGCTACCACGTGGCCAGATCTCCAAAAAAAAGGTCAGTGGTGGCTCAGGGGTGGTCCCTTTCCATTGATGGACAGGGCAGTGAGCTGACAGGTTGCACACACAGCAAATAGGCTACTGTGCCACTGTATAAAAAAGATGTTTACACATGCTGTATATGCAGTACTGGCAGATTTTTTTTATATCAAGGACACTGCTGTAATTCTAATGTAATAAAACAAAAGCTCTTTAGATCTTATTTATTTATTTATTTATTTCATTTTCCTTTTACTCTAACCTTGAATAAAACACTGTAAGCTTAAATAATGTCAGAGAGCTAAAGCTATGAAGGAGATTTGTGAGAAGCCTGTTAGCCTAGCTACATAATTACCTTACAGTTTGTACATAAAGTACTCATTGCTTGTAAAATATTCATATATTTTTTATCAAAAATTACATGACTGTAACTGAGCTGTGCTATCCTTACATAGTAATTAGATAGTAGATAGTAATCTTGGACCACAGCTAAAAAGAGAGCTAAGCAAAAGTTCTGAAGTTTAACTAGCACAGTTTCATGCTAACAAAATCACAAATATACCTTCATGAATCTACCGGTAAGATCCAATCTTAAGTATGAAGTTCCTTAATGAATTTTTTTAAACCCTAAAAATGGGTGAAGTCAGAAGATTTAAGAATACTCATTGCTCATAGAAAGTACCATGTGCTATAACCTTGTGTTGACTTTAAAACTTGATCTTAATGTTGTGTACAAGACAGCTCAGGTAACAATGACAAAACAACAATAAATAAAATGTGTAGTTTTATTTATGAATTCTATTTGTTTCATAAGCCCCAAGCTTTTCCTTAAGCAGGTGTCTGCTGCAGGCATGTTACACTGAACGGCAGGACTGAAAACACATGCAGTCTCGTCTCATATAACCAGCTTAACATTCTGACTACCGGTCAGTCTATGAACAGACAGGAAGACTAATCCAAACATCTGTTACAGCAGCTCACCCTAGCTCCTTAAATCAAACATAGGATTAATCGATTTGGCACTAAAAACAATTAAGGAACAAATGAGCATAAGGAAGGGGGGACTGTTCACAAAATTAGACCGGCTGATTTGTCCTTAATTAGAACCACTAATGAGACAGCAGTGTTTTGTATGATTTATATGCAGGACAAGGCAATACAAGCATGGTCAAATCTACAGTCACAGTAAGGTGTACTATCTCAGGGAATCTTGTGTTTGTTTTATAATAAGGACATATTTTTTACTGTTGCACTGTAGGTGCTTATATTGGGTGCCATTTGTGTCCATTTATTCATTCATCTTCAGTAACAGTTTACCTTGGTCTGGGTCTTAGTGTGGCATTACATTTCAAATCATACAGAAATGCCAGACCATGACCCCCATATGTGGGTCTTCCTTAAATTCTTAAATATATGATTGTATAGAGTGTATTTGTATACTGTAGAATTACAATGCTCCTCCACTGGAACTAACAGGCCTAAACATGTTCCAGTATGACAATGCCACATGATGAAGACATGGTATGCCAAGATTGGTGTAGAAGAACTCGAGCTCTGAACAGAGCTCTGACCTCAAACCCACTGAACATCTCTGAAATGAAATGGAACACTGATTGCATGCCAGACCTCCTTGTCTGACATCAGTGCCTAATCTCACTAATGATCTTTTGTCTGAATGAGCACAAATCTACCAAACAAAATTTGAAATCTAGTGGAACACTTTCCCAGAAAAGGGAAGGAACAAAGGGAGAACCAACTCCATATTAATGCCATGCCTTTGGAATAGGATGTTCAGCAAGCACATATTTGTGTCATGGTCAGGAGTCCACATAATTTTTTTGGCCATATATAGTAGTGTATGTATAGAGTACAAATATACATTTTAAATCTTCAAATCAAACTATGTGTAGGTTTAAAATAAGATTTTTGGAATGGGAAAATGCATGGTTTCTTGGATGCCATGTTGGAAAATAATGGGGAAAAAGAGGCTAAATGGCACTTCAGTCATTAACTAACCCTTGAATGTATCAATTGTTTACTAGATTCCTGTTTTAAATCCCTTTGTCCAAACCTATAAATATTACAGATATTAATTTTGTCTAAATGAAACACCCACAAGATGGGAATAAATTCCATTTGCACTCTTGGATGAAGGACAGTGTTATAAATCACTTCATCCTTTCACCTCAGATCCGCAGTTCACATGGTATTCTTAATGATAATACAAAACAGTCCTTTCCTTCAGCCTCATGTTAAACATCCGCCTCTGTGAATTGTTCCTTTATATATAATGGAATGAGACTCGTAGATTCCTCTGGAAAAGACAGACTGTGTGTTTTAATTGTGTTAGTTGTATGACAGACTGAGGGCTAAGGCTCCTTGGCTGTCAAGTGAATGGAGAAGGAATTGAATTAGGAATGTCTGGCTCTGGGAAGAGAGAGACTCAGACAGACATGGTAAAATCCTGTCTCGGTTCTTTAAGGGTTACTGATGATGTCATACAGACATGGTTTAAACCAGACTAATAAATACAGTGCACTAATAAAAACATATTGACTATGAAGTTTTGTTCTCTTATAGTTATAGATTATCATCAGCTTTGAGTTTAGTTGTGGTCATCAATTTTATAAATGTTATCACAAACTACAAGCAACACAGTCGTGTTTCTGCCTTACGGCTCCAGGGTTTCTGGTTCAGTCCTGAGCTTGGGTTACTGGTCTGTGTGCAGGTTTTCTCCCCCCCACCTCCCAAAATATGTCAGTAGGTGAATATACTATGTTGAATTGCCCCTAGGTTAAAGAAGTGACAATGTTTGTGTACATGGATGAATGGATGCATGTTAAGAACTAACATAGACTGAATTAGACTGTTAGACTGAATATCCCAATTTGATCTAGCAGACACTGTCTCTCTACCTCTTTCTTTCTTGCTCTCTCTGTCTTAATCTCTCCCTCTCCCTATCTTGTTATCTTTCCATTTCTTGTCCTGCCTACCCTTTCTGCATTAAATCTGACCTGAAGCATTTTGCCCAGTTTGCCATACTTATACAAATACTCTCTCTCTCTCTCTCTCTCTCTCTCTCTCTGTTCATACCTCTTTCTCTTTTTCTAACAAGATTAAAACTCCCACACAGTACCTGTAGAAAAAAATAACACAGTGTGCCTCAGTCACAGTTGATTCAAAATTTCTGTTATGGCTCTGTATCAATACTAGTTCAGTATCTACTGTCTACTGTGTAACTGCTAGTAAGGTTGGTAGGGTATTGTAGCTACGTGCTATTGTGAGTGTACCTCCTTCAGGCATTGTAGGGCTAGAGTTTTGGAGGTTTTCTGTGAGGATTAATTGTGACTTTGGAAGTGATATGTCTCAAGGACAAGCTGTTTGATGGTGAAGGAATGAGTCAAACTGAAAGGTGGTCTGAAGCCGTGAAGGAAATGACCCAGAGGGTTCTTGCATGATGTCATTACTACAAGAAATATGAGTCACTGGTGGTGAATGTGTGTGTAGTGGCAGCTATAGCTGAGTTTATCCCTGGTGTGTGTGTGTGTGTGAAAGAGTGCATCAGTGTGTCACTTGCCAAGTTTAAAGGACAGATACAGAGAGAGAGTTAGAGAGAGAGAGAGAGAGAGAGAGAGAGAGGTCCCCTCGGTCCAGATGTCTCTACTCCCCTCCCGCACACATGGAAATAGCGGCACGTGGCTCGTTGAGGCTTTGTTAGACAGCATTAAAGGTTTATTTCACCACAGTGGATAAGAGTTGGCACAGCAAACACAGCTATGCGCCACTGAACATAGGACTACTACAGGATTTTATTGATTATATTAAACAGGAATACAGAGATTGCAGGTGAGAATCAAGAATGTATTCTTTAATTGTATATTGTGAATTTAATTGTATATTCATCTCACTGTTTCTGTGAGCCTCAAACCTCCACTCTCTCTCTCTCTCTCTCTCTCTCTCTCTCTCTCTCATACACACACCACTTGGTCACTGTTTTTCAAATTTGCCTTGTCATGAGAGTCATGCCAGTAAGGCACCTGCCTCACTCCTGAGTATGTGTAAATATCTATGCACTGTTTTTTCAGGCAATTCATTTATGAATCATTTGCTGGCTGATTGATATTGGATATGAAATGACCATGCATTGTCAGAGTTGTAATTTGTAAAAATCTTTTCGGGTAACTCTTTAAAAAAAAATCCATTCTGAACATTTCAAAGGTAGAGTAACTCATATATTTATACTGTATATTAATTAGTTCACTATCTGAGAGACACGGTAACTGAAAACCTGAAACATGACAACTGTATCAGGTCACTGAGTAAACTCATCCCTCAGGGTTTCTTCTCTGAAACTATCCTCAAAAAGCTTTCTGTTCCAATCTTCTCTGGTCATGGAGAGCTTTTTGTCTGAAGAGATTTTTTTCTACATTTTTTGATTAGCATGGGAATTCACCCACATTATAAGGTAACAGTTCATATTTCAGTATCAGTGTTTCCCCTCCCATTATTTTGTCAAACTTATTTATTTATTTGATTGTATATGGTCAAAAACAGAATTATTGTCACCCTTAATGAGAGTGATGTAAATGAGCAATATAACATGGATAATTAATTTAAAAATAATTTATTAAGAGAATGTTTTTCAGAATAGTACTACTACTAATACTAAGAATAAGAATAAGAATAAGAATATGAATAAGAATAATAGTGCTTTCACGTGTAGTAAAACCTTAACATTAAATCAAAAACCTCCACATTATTTTTATCTAGATGTGTAAAGACTACAGAGAAACTCTACTGTTACCCATGACCATGTCCTGAGACCCAAGGAATAACTATGATGTTGCACACATAAATCTCTTTATCACTATGGAGTAAAATTTTAAACACAGACGGTCGTTGAACTGCACAAATTAGGTAACAAAAAATTCGGTGCATGATTCTAAAAATTCAGAGCAATAATAAGAATAAGAATAAAAGTTCAATATGTTTAGAAACTCAGAAAGAGGTTACATGACCTTACTGATACAATGACAAGTTCAGGTTGTTTTGCATGTAGTGGTCCAGGAGCTGTTGTGAAGATTATGGCATCTGTTGTGCTTCAGCTTAGTAACAGTATATTTTAACATAAAGCTAGTTGTGTCTGCCAATTATCAAAATTATTCTTTAATTAAATAAGTGTTTTGCCAAGGTTCTCCGGTTTCACTTATATAAGAAAAAAGTGTTGTCTAGGAATTTTGCAAATCAACGCTGTGTTATAATAAGCTCAAATGATTAAAGTAATGATTATATTGATCAGTAAACAGAACAGCATCAGATTTCTAAAGAGTTCTTCTTTCTCTGCAGCTAAAATTACAGACAGGCTCAATCATCCAACACTTTCAAATTAGAAATATGATATCTTACATAACATGATCCATTTATTAACAAACTTAACAAAAATACAAAAATATGGAAACCTTTTTCCTCCTCACACAATAGCTAGCTCAACTTTAATGAAATATGTAGTGACCACCAAGATACATGATACTATAAGTTAAAATACTATATAATACACTGTATAATAAACTAATATACTAAATAACAAATTAAAAATCATTACATCAAAAGTGAGTTCAATAATTGCCAATTACAATGATAAAGTTAAAGTAAACTATATGGCCAAATGTTTGTGGACACCTGAGCGTTACATTTACATGCTTTTTGAACATCCCATTCTAGATGTAGTCCAAACTCTACTGAGAAAGTCTACATAGGTCCAGCATTGCTGTAGAATGAGGAGCACTGGGGAACCTCTAATTCAACCCAAAGGTGTTCAGTGGTGTTGAGGACAGGGGCATTGACAGCACCATGTTTGAGCTAGACCTCTTATTATTTCTGCAGGGAAAGTGTCATTCTACAGCATATAAAGACAATTGTGTGCAACATATGAGCATGATGGTCAGGTATTGGCATTATAGTGTAGTTGTGTAGCACTGTCCTGGATTCAGCTAGTAACTGTCTGCTGAGCACTAAATCTGACTAGCACCCCTATATTAAAGTGTGAGATGTCAGGTAGTAATGAGGTTCATCTTCTCTACAAAGCTCACACCACCACTCACAATCATCCCATTTAAGCAGTGCATTTTGGGACCCAAAATTATATATTTATATCCTGCTTTCCAATGAATGTTTAGCTTTACTCCCATTAAGACAGAGTGATCTTGATTATTCCAAAGAAGCCCATAGAGGACATGCCTCACTGCTTCTCTGGGAGGTGTCTATGGGCAGCAGCTTCAGAGGAGACTTTCACACTGGCTGCATTGTCCAGCAAAAACAGATTGACGTAATGAATGAACAGTGAAATACTGCAATAAAATATTTGATTCACAATATATATATCATTTGACCAAGAGTGAAAAACAATATTGACACTTTCCATATTAAACATTCCATTGCTGCATTTGAAATAAATGTTAAGAGAGGCCAGGCTTCCTGTGTAGATTTAATCGTGTTATGGTCAAGAAGGAAAATAACTCCACAGACAGGATCAGGAATGTCCAGGGAAACACTAGCAAGATTTTCTAAATACAAACTACCAAAAACAGAGCTCATACAGTATACACTGCAGTTAATGAGGAGCAGGTTGAACTAATGATGAGGTGGGGCTGATAGTTAGTAGAGTACTTCAAAACATCAGGAGAAAGAGTGGTTTGTGAACTTGTTTATGCCCCTTACCGTCCTTTCCGTTATTGGCACCCTTTTTGAAAATAAGTAAATATTTGCAATGAATACAAACAAGAAAAGCAAACAAAAATGAATGAGTCTAACAGTCTTGGATACATTTGAAGATGAACTTCTTTCCCGCTTCTCTTTCTGCTTACAAACAGAATGAAGGGGATGAGGATGTTGCAACAATTGATTTTGTGTTTTTAAGTATTTCTGTATTTATTTAAATTCATGCTTGATTCATTCATTTATTAAAAGTCAAGTCTTACCGTCCTCACAAAGAGAACTAGGATTCATGTTAAAATATCTTAGGAGAACTCATGAGGTTATTAATTTTCAGAACTTCCAGGACACGACTAACCACAAACAGCCACAGCAGGTATTTGATTTGTGATGGTGAAGCATGCCAGATTTTATCTGTGTGTAACCTCACATTTTAATATATTTTATAATCCAGACAAATAAAAGAGGTTCAAAAGCAACAACACTGTTTGTGCACTCAATAATTATATAATAATAATAAATAAATTATTATTAATAATAATAATAATAAATATTATTTCTAGATTTATTTAAGGAGGCAAGTTGTTTTGAAATATTAATTTAAAGTTTAAAGTTTTCTTAATGATATTAATTGACCGATATTATTGAAATATTGAAGATTATTTGTGTGAAGTAGTTCAGTTTAATCACACTGTTGAGTTATAGTTTTATTATCCTGCTCTCAGCACTTTTCGATGTAAACAGCTATCCTAATAACTGGGCTGCTATTCAGAGAGAAAAGTGCTTTTGGGAGGGTCTCTTCAAGTAAACACACACACACACACACACACACACACACACACACAGTAGCATAGTTGAACCAAAGCAACAACCAAGCTAAAACTGTGAAAAAGCTAGCTTCTACCCACCCCTATGCAGATAAAATATAGACCCATGCAGACCAAAATCCAAAACCTGTAATGAGAGAAACTTGTGGCACTGTTAGACATTTTCACATAAATCTAATTAAATCTAATTAGTATCTAATTAGTATAAAATTCAGGACAGAAACAAGTGATCTTATGACATCATATGTGCTTTTACTTTACTTTAAGTGAATAGACAGATGTGGGAAAGATTAGACTTGGTTAAATAAAACGTTAAACAAAAAAGTAATGGTTATTAAATGATCAATATCCACAACCTCCTGTCTGTAAACTGAAGGTACAGTAGCTCAAGGTTTTTTATTGAAGAGATTAGCTCCCTATTCCCCCTCTCTGTAATTTATGCTCTCCTGTAATTTGAACGCTGATCCGATCTGTATCCAAGAATTCTCCTGTAGTCCACATGCTGCATTACAGTGTTTCACCTACAATTACCTTTTGATGGCCACATTTGTATCAGTGTAGATTTGAGTGGAATTAAAGTATCATTAAATCTTATCTTACTTTTCTTCCAGGAACATGAGTGCTAGAATAAAGCCTGTGTCTCAGGAACACAGTGGTTCTGGGATCCCTTTGCCCCGGACCATCTCCAAGCAGAACACCATGTGCTCAAGCAGCAGCTTCCTGAGTTCACCTGCACAATATCAGTCAGTTGGACGAATGACTTCCTCCTCATCATCCACCTCCAGCACTATTAATTCTAAGGAGCTGCTGAAGGAAGCTTCATCAAGGATTCAGTATCAACTGCAGAGATCAACTCCACACAAGACCTCATTTAGTCACATGACTGGTTCTCGCTCTGCCCACAGTAGCCCACAGGTTCCTAAACGGGATATGCTGCGCTCCAAAGACACTCTGGACCTCCGTAGACTCTCTGTGTCCCAAGACAGGTATCGAGACCTGACAAGGAATGGCAATAAAAACTGGAAAGCAAATCAGGTACAGTTCAAGAGTCTGGATAATGCAGATGTTCCATCATCTTCTTGCATGACGATGCAAGAGGTCCAGACAGGAAAAGCTAGTCTCAGATCAACCAATGGGAATTTGATTTGGGGATCCTATACTGGTAATCGAGCAGGCTTTAATAAGCAAAGAATCAAGTTCAAAAATGGAAGCTCTGAGAAAGACATGAACTCTTGCAAACGTACACCAGAGAAAAATAAAGGAAGTGAGTCACCTCGTATGGCTGCAGTGGCACCTTTCAGATTCAAGTAAGATGACTTGAGTTAATGCTCAAAAAAAAATAAAATAAAAGTGACCCTACTGATTTATATTACAGTATTCATCACAGGCTGTGTTTACTTAAGCTTAAACAACTTTAAATGGTTATTTTTATATTTAATAACCATGTTTCTTATACCAAAGACTAATTGCATGGTGTCAATTACAGCATTTTCAGATTTTATTTCTATTTACACTGTACTATTTAGAAGACATTTCCATGTCTCTGATCCCCAGGCTTCAGGTTCAGGAGGATACAGACATGTCCTCCTTAGAGGATGTGAGTGACTGCTCCTCAGACTCCATGGAAGTGTGTTGTGAAGATCTGGGTAAGCCTTCCCCAAATTATCCAGAGTTCATGACCAGAATCTTACACTTGCTTTGTGACCTATTATTAAATGCCTTTGACTCTGAATGTGGACATAATGTTAGGCTGGCAAAATTAGATGTAATTACGGCCTGCACAATTGCTAGGTGCAATGAGAGCATGCTATTTTGTCTCTGTTTCCACATTCACAGCCCTGCCATATACTGTACAAGTCAGCTGCAGTGCATAGGGCTGGCTATGTCTTTTTTATGATATATTTTTCATGATCATCACTTGAACTTAAAATGACTTGCAAGGGTTTGCTCAACCTTGGAGCAAAAGAAAGAAGACAAATGTGTGTTTTTTTAAGGTTTCCCCAGAACTTCTTTTATCACAAGTAAAATAAATGTTGGAATGGTACTTGATAATACACTCACCTGCCACTTTAATAGGTACACCTATACACATTCATGCAATTATCCATTCTGCCAATCATGTGACAGCAGGTACAGAGCGCCTACAGAAACATCAAGAGCTTTGGTTAATGCGTACATCAAACAACAGAATGGGACATTTGCTCTCAGTGACTAACCATAGGATCTATGATGATGTAGTTTGAGTATTTCAGAAACTGTTGATCTCCTGGAATTTTTACTCACAGAAGGCTCTGGAGTTTGCACACAGTCTGAACTTTTCTCAAGTCTCTTCAGCTCGGTTTCAGTGAGCCTGTGGACATTGCAGTCTCAGACATCTGTTCTTAGCTGACTGGAGAGGAACAAAATGTGGTCTTCTGCTGTTGTCTTGCACTTCAAGGTTTATTATGGCATGCATTCTAAGATGTTTTTCTGCTCACTACAAGTGTAAAGAGTGTTTATTTAAGTAAGTGTATCCTTCCTTTCTACTCGAACCATCCTGGACATTGTCCTCTGATCTCTCATCAATAAACAGAACTCACACTCATAGGGTTGTTTTTTTGTAGACTATATAGTCTCTATTGTGCTTGAAAGTCCAAGGAGTTTCTGAAATATTCAAACCAGCCCATCTCACAATAACAGCATGGTCACTGAATCACACTTCCCTCCCATTCCGATGTTTGATGTATGAACATTAACTGAAACTCTTGACCTACACCTCAAATGATTTGATGCACTGCACTGCTGCTACATTATCGTTTAATTGCAGATGGTTGCTTTATCAGTTCCGTTTATTATGTAATATTTCACTATCTTAATGTGATACAAATATATTTATTTTATCTATAAAAAAAAATGACCACACTTTTT
>JAOTRN010000017.1:8114169-8129572 GCA_028566695.1 Bagroides melapterus
ATAAAAGTGTAATAATTGGTCTTCGGGATTCAACATAGACTATATTCACTTTTTATTTATAGGCCTACATAGGTCTTATTTAAAATTACCACTAATATAAATATCCTAGTCACGTTATAGTGTAGTCTCAGCGCAGGGATTAATAGCGTAGAAAGCTTGTACTGATATGTGATGCTCTTGAAAACAGATTCTTTAACAGTTGGAATTTGGAAGCAGGTGTTCACAGATTGAACTGAGCCAAGTAACTACAGTACACAATATAGATTTATAACTAGATACCTAAAAACAATGCTTTTCTAAACCTAACACTTAAATTAGCTAGATTAACTTACCTCAAATTATGTATTTTTGAGTATTTTTCAAGCAAATAACTTTTGGAGGCTTGACACTGGCAGGTCAGACAATCTTATTCGGATTTGAACCACAGCAAACCTGCTCAGTTGTCATAAGGTCATAATTGCAGTCTTATTAGTTTACTAGGTAGCACACGTTAGTCCAATCTTTGAGGCACAGTACACACCAAACCTCTTATAGCAAGTAGGTTGTGTCATATCCTGCCTGTTGGCAGTTATCTGGGTAGAAGACAGCAAAGCCTGCCATCTTGTTGTGATATGAGATGCACTGTGTGGTTTTGGAGTACTTGTGGAGCGCATTTTGATGAGTTATTTGGCTAATGTGTTGTCCTCTCTGACAGTTTAGATGCTATCTGATCACACAATGCCATAAGTAAATACAGATGGATTTGTGCTTACTTGTCTTCTCTATATGCAGTGAGTCATGATAAGTAGAAACAGATGCAAATGAGCAAACCGTAACCATGCTGAACACGTGAATTAACCTGAAATAAAAATGAAATATGCTGATGGGTTTGTCATTCAGCAGTGTACGTACTTTGAGTTTCACTTTTTTACGTGCTTATTATGCACAAAATGAAACAAAAATATTTAATTGAGTGAAATTTCTTAGCCCTTGTATCAAAATTATAATTTCTCCACTGTGATTATTATGTTTCTTTCTCCCTATGTCTTAGCAGCATCTAAAGGAGACACAAAGGTTGTGGATAAACAGAAGTTGTCCCTGAAGACTTCAGGCCTGCAGCGCTCCCGCTCTGATGCAGGTCGGGACAGTGTGGAGCACCGCAAACCACCCTCAGGCCTCGTCAAGCCCACTGCAGGCAGCTTCGGCTACAGGAAAACCCCTACCACTGGCACAGCCACTGTAATGACAGCGGGAGGTGCCACCATCTCTAGCGGGTCAGCCACAGTTGGCAAAACTCCTAAGTCCTCAGGCATCCCAACCAAGCCTGTGCCTGGAGGAGGAAGCCGAAAGAACAGCCTTGATGCCAGCAATGGTGAGAATGGCTTCCTTGCACCAAACGCCCGTGGCAGCATTCAGTACCGAAGTCTCCCTCGGCCAGCCAAGTCCAGCGCTATGAGTTTAACAGGCCGAGCCAACTCTCGTCCCGTTAGCAGCAGCATCGATGCCAGTCTCCTTAGCCTCAAGCCCATGCCTACTTTACCTGCTACCATGCCTACTAGAGGAAAGGATGGAGGAAGTATAAAGGCAGGCAGCCGCCTAAGCAACATTGGGCCTGTTAACCAGACAGACAGGGAGAAGGAAAAGGAGAGGGCCAAGGCCAAAGCTGACCTGGAGAACAGCTCTCTGAAGAGCGAGAACCAGAGAGAAAGCTGTGGAGAGAATACAGAGCAGATCCACAGGACACGCAGGACCAGCACAAGCAAATACCCAGAACTTAGTTCTCCAACTACCACTCCAAGGTAAGACTTTTCTTTCATAAATACAATGAGGAATGTTTGAGTGTTCAAGCCTGACTCAACCATTATGTATCTAAGATACTGATCAGAATGCTGGGGTTTAAGAGGCCACTGGTGTACCCTTAACCCCCTCTGTTCCAGGGAAGCTGTATCATAGCTAACCCTGTGCTCTGACCCCAGTTTCCTAACATGTAGGGATATGCAAAGAAAAGAATTCCATTGTGCTGTAATGTAACAAAAAAGGCTTCTTCTTCTCCTTCTTAAATGGCAAAGTGCTTTCAGCGTTTTATTGCCTGGCTGTACACATACATTTTCATATTTGTAGTCCTTAAGCACTTAAGCAGTGGATTTTTAAGTGACTTATCGGATGCTTCATCACAAGGACTGCTGTTCAATTATTGAAGTTACACTTCAGTCTGTACTTGTTCTGTTATGTTCTGTTCACTCTAACGGATAAATGACTGCTGTTAGTCAGGATTGTCAGAATGTTACTCTTAAGAAACATGTAGCTGTAGTGAATTCTGTGTTTGCATATGAATAAAATGTTCAAGGCTTTGCTTGCTTAGGTAGGGTTGTCTCATTGTTGATGTGTGTGATTCCTGTCACACAGTAAATGTTGTGTAACAGTAAAAAAAAATAAAAATACATTTCATTAAAACATGTTAATCCAGTACATATTTCACTGCATTTGTGACTGACTGTCTGCTATTTTAACAGAATGTTGGCCAAGTCCTTCGCACATCCTCCGAGCTTGATACATCTGGACAAAGTGAACTCCAACAGCCTAGACGCATGTGTGACTATTGAAGACCTTCCCCCAAAGATTCCTCCATACTCCAAGCTGCAAGACCTGGTGGGCTCGCGTGTGCCAAGCCGACTTACTCCCAGCCCAGCTCCAGTGCTCAACATCGACTCGCCAAGCTGCTTCTCCGGTCAGCCTCTTTCACTGAGCAGCTCTCCCCTTCTATACCCCAAGATGTCTGGTGTTCACCACAGCATGGAGTCCCTGTCTCTGCACATGAGCCTGCCGCCTAGTGTGGAACTCAGGGACCAGGAGGAGGCCACAGTCAGGAGTATGGGCACATGGGGGGCAAGCACTCGCACATCCGTCACCTTAAATGACAGGTGGGCTGGGATCTCTGGGTTACAAAGATAAATGTGGTATGACATGGAGGGATAGTATGGTTCTAAATCCCATTTGTGCTTGTAACTGCTGCCCTCTGTTGGTATACACATAACATAGCTGTTGAATTCTCTATATTCAGAGAGCTTAATGTGTGTATGATTATTACTTAACTTATTTAACAGCACTGTGATCAGTGAGATTTAATGAAATGTCTGTTGATGTAAGGTTATTTGTTTATTTGTACTATTTTCTCTATCTCGCAGTTTACAAACTGACAGGAATACCTTACCCAAGCAAGGACTAAGGTACTTTTTTCTTAACCTTCACATCTCTGCCAGTTATGCTAGAAACTTACTGTTTGTTAACACTATATAGACCTAGGAAGTAACTGTTGGCTATTGATACAGCATGCTGGTGCTGTTTATACTACTGTATCTACTGTCTCTGATTCTTCAGTGTTATACAATCAGTATTAATATTCTAAATTGAACAATTTAGCACAAATAAAATGACTTTGGCTATGCTGATCATTTGAATCAAGCATTCTGATGACCTCATGACAACACATCATGACTTGTAGGCCGCTACAATTAATAAATCCGGTTGAAAGAGCTAAAATTGTGGGAAAATGAATCTAGGACTTTTTTGAAAGTCACTTTTTTTAAAGACAGAAATGTACTTCTTAAACCAAGTCTTTTCAGCTCTATTGACATCATGTTTGCTTTGTGTTCCTGTAGTCGCTATGGAAGCAGCCAATCGGAAAGCGAGGCGAAGGAGCGCCGCCATTCCCACACGATAATGAGCATGACTGAGTCCGAGAGCCCACCTCAACTCCCATCACCCACTCACTTGAGCCAATCCTTTACTGGCAAAACACCACCCACCAATGTGGGTGAGTACAAGTATATCATCTGACACATAACTGAAACCCCACTGTGACTGCGGAAGGATTTATGTATATTAATTATGATATTATGTATATTTTATAGGCTGCTCGATTTCTACCTCCTCATTCATGTAATCATCTAATCAGTCAGTCACATAGCAGCAGCACAATGCTTAAAATCATGCAGATGCAGGTTAAGAGCTACTGTTAATGTTCTTATAAAACATCAGAATGAGGGAAACGTGATCTCAGTAATTGTGGTTGAGGCAGGGTTGTTGGTAACAGATGGTCTGGTTTGAGTATTTCAGAAACTGATGATCTCTAGAGAAACGATAGCTAGAGTTTGCCCAGACTTGTGCACAAAATAAAGAAAACATTGATTGTAAATTTCAGAATACTTTAAACTGACAGGAAGGATATAGCAACCCAATCAACCACTCGAATGATGATGAGGAGAAAAGAGTGCCGTGTTCAACCTGTCGAACCTTCAGGTGGATGTGCTACAACGGCAGAACTTATCAGTTTTATTCCTGTCAGCCAAGAACAGAAATCTGAGGCTATAGTGTGCACTGGCTCATCAGAACCAGACAGATGAAGTATGTAAAAAGATCAAGCAACCATTTTCCAGTCTTTATCTGCCCAGTTTCAGGGAGCTGTGTCCTCTGTAGCCTCAGATCACTGGTCTCGGCCTGACAGGAGTCGCCTCGCTGTGCTCTACTGCTCAAGATTTGATGTGTTGTGCATTCTGAGATTCAGCACTCTCTGTGAAGTATACAGACTGTTGTTTTTTTATGATCAACATTTTTATTTAAACTTAAATAAAATACATATAATTCACAAATTAATGTTTCAAGTTTAAAAGAACTATGTACAAACAGGTGCCATGAACCGTCCACTTGTGATAAAGAAGAGGATGAAATAAATTAAATATGCATAGTAAAAGATGTCAACTTTTAAGCCTATCAAGCACTATCACTGCAATATTTTTGTAATATTTTAATAGTTTGGTTCTTTGCGCCCTTGGGGCCTGGCAGTGCTAATTTCCAGTAAGGCAGTCTGTAATGTATGATATCCATGTGAATAAAGTGGGAGTCGATGGTTCTATCCATAACTTCAGAATAGTCTTTTAAGCAGCAGTCCTTGCAGCTGATAAGGTTTTTTTTTGATGAGCATTCAGCTGGAGAATGGAATCCCGACAGTTGTTCATGAATATCCCAGGACATACCATGTCACCGAGATTGTCTTTCCTCCATGCTAATGTTTGATGTGAACATTAACTGAACATCTTGATCTGTAATCTGCATGATTTAAATGGACAGATAACTGCATAGGGTGTACCTGTTGTACTATTTGAGCTCTATAGTCTACTTTGGTCTTGTGTCTGTCACAGTGGCTCCCATTACAAGCTCAAGCAACACCCCTCGCATCACTCGCTCCAACAGCATCCCAGCCAATGAGGGCAGCTATGACCTGTATGCAAGTTCCCCACTGGGAAGCTCCATGTCACTGGCTGATCGACCTAAGAGCATGATGCGCTCTGGATCCTTCCGGGAGGCTGGAGAGGATGGTGAGGCTTTCTGTGTTCTATAGATTAGGATGCTTCTGTCTGCTAGCATTATTATTATCATAATCATCATTATCCAACAGTAAAAAAATCTTTTTATTCATCCACAGGCTTGATCATGTGACCTGTATTTCATGTGCATATTTCAAGTGTTAATTGAGGGACACTAAATATGTGGCTAAGAAATTCTATATTCATAAACTGTTCACAGATTTACAAGGATAAAATAGGGGCTGAGCAGTAATAATTGCACGGTGTCATAGTCTACAAGTTACACATTTATTGCTGTGTGGCTTCACAGTGAAATCCAAAGTTCGAGTAGGTCTAACTGATTTTACAAATTGTTCAAAACCGTCTAATGATAGATTTATGTACAAACAAATAATTCACACTAATCTGTCTCTGTAGTCCCAGTAGATGATATAGAGCATACATTAAATGCATTTGACATTAAATGCATTTATGTCTGTAAAGTCACAGGAATCTCTGGTTGAATAGGCGTTTCACACAGTGTAGGATCATTCCTTCTCATGTACATTAGATTAAGATCAATACATCAAGACAGATCATTTTTGGGAATGTTTCATCATCCTGGTCATCGTTGTAATCGATAACTGTAATGCTCCTGCTATATTAATGGTGCCAATTATTTTGCTGTATATTCTTTTTCAGTTCATGGTTCTGTCCTCTCCCTGGCCTCCAATGCATCATCCAACTACTCATCAGTAAGTATGAAGTGTCCAGAAGGAAGCACAATGGCCTCATACTCTCATTTTTTTATTTTATTTTATTTTTTAATATTTGAATTAAGTATTTGAATCTTATTCATTAGTTCTTTTTGCTATATAAAATGCTTTTGATAATATGGTAATTTAATGGTTATATATATTTAAAAAAAAGGCCCAAAAATCTTTCTATGCTGCTCTCAATCCTGAGCTTTATCCTTCTTTCTTACTGCTCCCACCTCTACTTTTTCATCTTGCGTTCTCAGACAGAGGAGAGAATGCAGGGAGAGGTAAGTCTGTCCTTTCAGCACCTTTCTTGTTTCATGTTTGCCTGTGGTTATGGCTGTAATCTTTGCTTTATTTAGATCTTTATCTGTTTTATTTAGTCTATTTCTTGAAGAGTTGTAAATTTGACTGCAGTAGTAGTCCATCAACTCCTTCAGTAAGCTACTGCAGCTCAGTGTTTAAATAACTCGACCTTCCTCATCCTCATATACGCTTTCTGTTATAGTCTCACACATAATACATAAAAATACGGCACATTTTTTCCAAAAACAATATATATATATATCATGACTCCCTGGTTTAGTAGCGGAGATAGGAAAACTAACAAACAGACTTGTATTTCTTCACAGCAAATCCGAAAACTAAGGCGTGAACTTGAAGTATCTCAAGACAAAGTGGCCAACCTGACGAATCAGCTGTCCGCTAACGTATGTACCAAAATGTTCCAAACACCAGCAGCACAACTCGTATGCAGCGATCCCGAAGCAACTGATTTCACTGAGCTGTGCCTTGTTATGCTGTAATTTATTTATTTATTTGAAATGTATTTGTCTTGTATATCAGCTTGTGTATGGTCTGTGCAAATGGCCTTTTGCTATTTTGTGAACATATTTTCATGCACCATCATTTATATCTTCCTAAATTCCCCTAACATTATATCTAGGTTGCTAAAAAAAAACATTTGTTTCTCATTATTAAACTTAGCATCAGAAGTGGCACAACAGAAAAACATTCACCTTATGATTGGGAGACTGTGAGGTTGAAACCAGACAATGCCACAACCATCCGAGAGAGAGAGCAAAATTGACCTTGCCCCTCTGCATGGGAGGGATTGATTACTCTCGCCCCTCTTAATCAGCATGACGCTGATCAATCGTGGGTGTCTGTGGGCTCATGTATGCAGAAGAGGGTAGACAGCACTATTCTCAGAGTGTGTTCAGCTGCCCTGTGATGCAGCATGAGCAGCAGTTTGAAAACATGCACTGGCTTCATGTTTCTTCAAGGAAGCATGCGTCAGCCCGCATGTGTCCACCCTTACCGGTTGGTAGATGTCACGTCATAGGAGAAAGCAAACTACTGGATGGGTAATTAGCATATGGCTAAATGGAGGAAAAATTGGATACAAAAAATCTTGACAAATCATATTTTGTCAGCTGAATAATGATTGTTAATGCATAGAGTTCCACCTTTCACTGACAATGTTCACTAACCTACATCAAACAGATCTCCCCTTCAAAAACCTTTTTTTTTTAACAGAACTGGGTTCAGTAAACAACAAGCAGTTATTCCAGCACCTCTAGTGCACTCTTGTATCTGGTCGATATTTTAGTATTCTATGAATGATCTCAATCTGTTCCCAGTACTGTCTTAATATGTGAGCGTGTGTGTGTGTGTGTGAGTGTGTGTGTGTGGGTGGGAACATGAGTGTGTAAGTGAGCAGTATAACCCTGACCCTAACACCACTGTCCCTCTCTCCTTGGCTGATGTCCTCTTCTGGCTGCGGGCTGGTTTGCGGGTCCTCGGGGGCTGCTCGCTCTAGCAGGCAGGCCAGGTTTGTTGGACTGTCACTTCCAGCCTGTCCCTTGTTGCTGTTGCATGACTTTTAACCTCGTCCCCCTGCAGGCCCCACATACCCCCACAGCCCGGTGCTGGTTGATGATGTCAAATGGAGCTCATTATCGGGTGTCATCCGGACATCAGCTAAACGCTGATGATGTCATAGTTTTGTTGATAAGTATAACGTTTGTGGAAGGATGGCTCATGAGCAGTTGAGCAGTACACACCTAGAAACTCAACAATTGATTATGACAATCATTTAAAGTGATTTGTTAACAATATTAATATATTTCGTATATACCTACATTTAAATAGACATAGCATGACAGCATGCACAGTGCTACCAGAATCACTTTGTGGTGGACTTTCAAGCATAATGGGCATAAAGGTTGTGTGTGGACAAATGCCAGACCTCGTGTACTTATCCTTCCATCATTCAGGTCAATTTCTGTTCACCTCATCACTTCGCCCCTCCATGCACTACAGACTTTTTGCATTGTCTTCTCCCATCCTTTTCTCCAGCTTGGATGGAGACACGTGCACACACACGAGTGTGTGAGGTGTACTCAGTGTTGTTATGTGTGTCACTCTCTGTCCATCACTAATGCTGGCATTCTCTTTCAGGCCAACCTGGTGGCAGCTTTTGAACAGAGTCTGACGCTTATGACTGCTCGCCTGCAAAGCCTGTCAGTCACCTCTGAGCAGAAGGTAAAAGTGTGTTGTGTGTGTGTGTGTGTGTGTGTGTGTGAGTGTTACATATTATTAATGTAGTCTTTAGAGCAGACATTGAGATTCTGCTGCAGTGTATAATTATAAAAACAGGCCAAGTCATCCCATTTGCCCAGGGCTTTTATTGCCTATGATTAACTGGCTAATAAAATAATATAGAACAATATGAAAAAGGAGCCTAATAATACAGCGGACCTGACAACCCTGAAAAAGAATAATGCCTAGACTCACATTATTGATCTGCTAAGTGGCTGGATATGTCTGAGTGCTGACTGCTTCACGAAAGCAAAGCAAACAAACTGCATTCTCAAGCACTGTCCAGTTACCATCACCTGGGATGCTGGTGTGGCTTCCAAGGTGAAACAGATGATTGGCATATTTTAGAGTTCTTTTCATCGTCCATTGAAAAAAAAATCTGCTGCTCTTAAGCAAAAATATATAAAGGTTAAAAAATCTGATAGATATGAGTTATTGAAATATTTCTCTTTCAAACCCCAAAAAATGCATTATAAATATAATAATTTATAAGTATTGTTAGAATGGTACATGTTCTTCAGGAGGGTGTCAGAATGTTCTTGTGTCCACATTTGGCTCTTAAAAATAACTTTTATATGAGCTAGTACAATCTGAACATTAGTATTGAGCGTTATCAGATGCTGGCCGTTGACGTGAATTAAAAAATGATGTTGGTTGTTGGGTGTTTGCTTCAAGGGAGTTGATAAAGAATGTTCTTCTTGTTTGTGTTTTTGCCCACTTTGAAAAACAGTTGCAGACGTTGGCTCAATTCAAGCGGTAGTATCATGTTTAAAGTGTTCTGCTTTATAAAGCACTTAAACTGCTCCACTAATGAGCTCATGCTTTCAGGAAGCACTTAGTATTATCTGTCAAGGCGCTGAGAGTGCAATTCCATTAGCCCAGTGTAGAATCAGGAGGGATGAGGAAGATATAAAGGTGAAAAAGAGAAAGTGAGACATGTGCATTATGTTCATCGGATAAAAGCCTGTAACATGAGGCACTTACACTGTTCACCAAATTTACATGTCAGTGATACCTGCATCTTGTATGTCTTGTATTGCAGGACGCTCAGCTACAGGACCTGAGAGACACCATTGAAGTAATGAAGTGTAAAAACACAGAGGCCCAGGTTATCATCCATGGAGCACTCAGCACCCCTGATTCCACACCCAAAGGTCTGGATACAACCCTTACAAACACAACACAAACAGGGAACATGACCTATGACCTAAAGCTGATCAGTTTGACTTAATTGGCAAAAAAGTTCTGATCCTGATGTCAAAACAATAGCTCACTTTCCACCCCTTGTCACAACATCTGTCTCTCTCTTCAGAATTACAAATAAACAGGCAGAACTCATCTGAGAGCATTGCCAGCATGAACAGCATCACCAGTCATTCCAGCTTGGGTAGCCTGAAGGAACAAGACGCCAAGAAAAAGAAAAAGAAAAGCTGGGTAAGGTCTTACTGTAGCTTTTTTCAAACCACAGCAGGTTTTCATGGCCATATCTTTGATCATATGGGGACACTAAAGTAATTGCTCTTTCCATGTGTTTTTATTGGATTATCTGTCCACTTATTTCAATTCTTCTAAATTCTACTTTTTTTTATTATTATTATTATTATTATTTTTGCCCCTAGACCTAGATGTTGTTATGCAGATGCAATACAAATGATTTGTTTTCTTTTGGACACGTGACCGGTCTTTGCAAAATTTAAGTTCACAAAGATTTAACCTGACAAATTATGTCATTACGTCTCAGCTTCCCTGAGCAACAATAAAATGCCAGTCAATTACAGCTTGACCAGTCTGAAAATACAAACATTTTCTTAGTTCAATCAGGAGTGAAAACATCTCCTGTAACTAAGTTATGTCTGAATTCAAACTCTTTATTGTAACTGAACAACTCTATTACTTGTCTATCCTTATTGTTGTTCAACCTTAACTTTCTCATCAAAAGTGAAAGCTGCATATTTAAGGTCATTTCTGTCTGTAATAATAAATTTACATAGCACTAGCTAGCACACAACAGTGCATGTAGGGAACAGATTTTTAACAGTTTTACAGACGTGTGTTAGCTAATACTGATCCTTAGTGTAGCGGAAATAGTGATGTATCAGTGGTATCGATTCATTTGTGCATCCTTTTACATCACTGATGAATTAATGAATTCATTAGAAGAGTACATTAGAAAGTGATCAATTTCATATCAGCTTCCCAAAGAGGTGCAATACTTTCTTAATTAGAAGAAAAAGTGGTGAATAATTTACATACACATAATTTACATGCATATTGTAATCAATTCTAAACTGATCAACAAGAAGAACCTTCCAATGCTTATTAGGGATCCTTTTATTAAATAATAAAATAACAGAGCCTAGTGCTCCTTAAATTTGTCACGCATCTGTATACTGCTTTGTCTGCTTGTCCTCATTGTAATTTAAAACACAGGCAATCCAGAACATTTCAGCCTGTCAGTTTTGGGTTACAAATTATACCAGTTTCCATCTCTCTCTCTCTCTCTCTCTCTCTCTCTCTCTCTCTCTCTCTCTCTCTCTCTCTCTCTCTCTCTCTCTCTCTCTCTGTCTCTCTCTCTGTCTCTCTTTCTCTCTCTCTCTCTCTCTCTCTCTCTCTCGCTCTCTCTCTCTCTTTCTCTCTCTCTCTCTCTCTCTCTCTCTCTTTGTCATTCTCTCTCTCTCTCTCACTCACTCGCTTTCTCCGTATATGCATTATTGTGTGCTATTGCAATGTGCATTGGATACAACATTAAGTATGAGTCTGATCTTTTTCCTATGCCTTCCCCTTCTCTCCTTTAAGGTGTACGAGGTGAGTGATTTTCCCAATCCCCACTATTCTGACCCAATCAGAAAAAAACGCTTTTTTTTCCCCCTTTGATCCCCCCTTCTCTGACCATTCAACACTCATACTCTAATGGCATTTGAAAAAAGCAGACTTGTTTTATTATTTCAATAATGAATGCTCGATTAAGCAAATCAAAACTAAGACCAGGTTTGCTTCATTTATCATGAGTTGTTTAACTTGTATTTACAGCACAATTATTATGTGGATGTTAGATTTAACATTATATTATGTGGGCATAATATTAGCTGATATCATATATCATTATTTACAGTTTTATTCTGCGTTATGTGGAGACTGACATGTTTGTAAATTCTTACTTTTGAATATAGAAATTTGGAGCACAAATTATTTCATTGCTTATGCTTTTAAGGACATTTATTCCATCACAACATGTAGACATGCTTATTCCTTCCATGAGTTTTTGCTGCTTCATTTGCTTTGTGCATCTTCATTTACTTGCTCTGATATTTCCTGTACTATGTTACATGACAGTGACTACACAATGCAGGACTCATGTATTAAGATATAGCTGTATTTTGTTCTTTCTGTTTCTGCAGCTGAGAAGTTCCTTTAACAGGGCGTTCTATAAGAAGGGCTCCAAGTCATACTCGGATATTGAGGAAATTGCCACCCCAGAATCCTCAACTCCTTCCTCCCCTAAAATCCATCACAATGTGGACACAACACAATTCTCACTAAACGAATCGACTTCTGCCTCTTCCTCTGGGTAAGAGACATGTTTTCAAGTATTTTTTATTGGGTTTCATTCAGCATTGTTGAGCATATTCTCAGACACCAACAAAAGTTTAAAGAAAAGGTGTTTTTACCTCAGATTGGGTGACAGCAGTGAAGGTGCAGAACCTGAGGAGAAGGTGGTTTCTGAGCTGCGCTCTGAGCTCTGGGAAAAGGAACGCAAACTTACAGATATCCGACTGGAGGCTCTTAGTTCTGCTCACCAACTGGAGCAGCTACAGGACGCCATGAGCAAGATGCAGGTTTGTTAAGAAATTCCGAGTGCACACACACACCATGCATGTAATACACTAGTAAATAAACAGCAATAAATGTTGCATAACAGCACAGATTAATATTTCTGTAAACGTCTTTTAATACAGATGATGGTAGATAATTTAAAGGCAGAAAATGACCAGCTAAAGACGGGAGCTTCCAGACCTCCAAGCTCTACTTCCCAGTCCTCCGGGTTGGGCTCACTGGGCACCTTATCACCACGGCAATCTGTGGCATCTCTTAGCAAAGCCTTTAGCATGGGGGCAACTGAAAGCTTAAACACAGGTGAGGTGAAACCTTTTTGTGTACACCATGTTAGATTTAGCAGCTGTCACATAGGACACTTTATGTGGGTCTTGATTGGACATGGCTTCCTAATCTAATAATAACTGCTGGGTGGTGCAGCAGATAGCATGCTGCCTTATAACTCCAGGATCTGTGCTTGGGTGACTGTCTTTGAGGAATGTTGCATGCGTTCCTCTGGTTTCACTGGTTTCTTCCCACATCTCAAAAACATACCAGTAGGTGGATTGGCTTCATTAGATTGCCCATTGATGTGAATGAGGGTGTGAACACGTGTGCTTGGTTATGTCTGCCTTTGGATCTTTCGCATTCAAGATGTCTTTGCACCTCACCCTCACTGTTCTCTAATAGGCTCCAGATTCAACACTGACCAGTGCTAAATAAAGACAAATGAAATTAAAGGATAATTATTGTGTATTAAAGATTCTTAGGATACAGATAGATAAACAAAATCCATAGACGCAAAACAATTAAATGCATTGTAGTTATATTTTTCATACAAAATATTTAATGTAATAACTTTTTTTCTGACAGATGTATTTCAAAGTCCTACCTCGACCCTGCAGAAAGATGAGAGCATCGTCAGAGTGCTAGTGCGCATCCCCAACCATCAAGTCTTTAATGAGGTATGTCTCACTGCTACTTGATTTTATGTTCACTTTTCCAGAATGTACAATGACGTTTAACTATAACGTTAACACTTATTCACACAGGAGGCTAAACAGCTGGAATTCTTCATTGGTCTGGTTAAACTCAGTGGGCAGACTGATTGGTGCACGCTTGACTCTGCCATCTGCCAAGCTTTTAAGGTGAGTTGCAGGGCTGCAGACAACTACTAATGTAAAGTATTCAATATCCTCAATATGCAGCCTGGTTAACATATTATCTAACACTAACATATTCTTTTTGTGCTATAAAGACATTCACATGACATTAGGGTATAATTATAATTCTAATATATCACTTATAATTATAACATATCATTCTCCCCAACTCCTTCTTTATCCTTGTAAAGGACTACTTGTCAGTGGTAGACCCGAGCTCCAGCCTGGGTCTGTCTCAGGACTCCATCTACAGCTACAGCCTCAGTCATCTGAAGAGGGTGCTAGGATCTCAGCCACCTGAGACTCCACCAGTACGCTGCCTTAGCAAGACTTCCACCTGCATCAACGTGTCTCTTAAAGGTTAGTGAGTAAAATCAGGTTAAGTGGGTTATGATGATTTGTCTTCTGCATCGATAGTACCCTCTCACATGAACTTGCCCATATTGCAAGTTATGTTGGTCTGCACCTGGGTGCGGTTACTGTGTTCTCACATGCTCGCACTAGGAGTTAATTCAAATGCGTATGAATAAACACTGCATATGTACATGCACCCCAAGTCCCCCAACAATCAGAGGACATCCTGCCTGGCTGCAAAGTCTCTTTTCAACACTGTCACTACTGTTGTAAAGATATATGACACTAGTTTGTACACTCAAACTCCTCCAAGGTCAAATTAGAGGTTATTTTCAGAGCAGACCGCACTCATGGCAGTTTATAGAGACCATGTGAGGCCACTATTGAAATAAACATCAGATGGTTCAGTATGTGGACACTCAGCTGTTGGTGTCACCTGTTTCTTACTATTGTCAATGCTTCAGAATGAAAGAGCTTGCGTTGATTTCCCTGAGGTGTAAAGATTCTTGGGGGATTCTTTTCTTGTCACGGCATTAGAACCGACTGTTTGCAAATTAATTATATTCTTGTTTATCAGGCTGCTTCAATCAGTTAGAGCCTGTATATTATTTCCCAAGTTAGCTCTTACAGTTTCAAGAGCTCTGAACCTTAAATCATGACATTCCCCAATTCCATTATATATGTATCTCTTTCTCCACTGTACCTCTGCAGGTCTGAAGGAGAAGTGTGTGGACAATGTGGTGTTTGAGACACTTATCCCAAAGCCTATGATCCAGCACTACATTAGTCTGCTGCTGAAGCACAGGCGCTTGATCCTGTCAGGGCCCAGTGGCACAGGGAAGACTTACCTCTCCTCCCGCCTGGCTGAGTACCTGGTGGAGCGAAGTGCCCGAGAGATCACCCCTGCCATCGCTGTCTCCTTCAACATGCACCGTCAAACCTGCAAGGTACACTGCACTGATCACATAGACTCTAAAAGTTGTTTATCTCAAGGGCAATAAAATGATATTTTTCATGTCCTTCCCTCATGGTGAACACTGGCCATGAATAAATAATATTTTATTTAATATGTTTAAATATTTTACATTCGTGGCATTTGGCAGACATCCTTATCCAAGAGCGGCTTACGCTTCATCTCATTTTATACAACTGAACATTTGAGAGTTAAGGGCCTTGACCAGGGACTCAGCTGTGGCAGCTTGGTGGACCTAGGATTTGAACCCAACCTTCTGATTACCTTTAACCACTGGACTAATATATAGAATAAAGCTGAGTTGCTAAAACATAGAGATAAATATATGGGCATATATATTCCACTTTACCAAAAGAGTGGGTGCATATATTAGTAGGTGTTACCAATTAATATTAATTTATATACTTCTTTAATATA
>JAOTRN010000017.1:8159756-8177513 GCA_028566695.1 Bagroides melapterus
AATGGATGGACGGATAGGTGGGTGGATGGATGGATGGACGAATGGATGGAGGGATTGACGGAAGAATGGATGGATGAATGGAAGAATGGATGGATGGATGGACGGACGAATGATGGATGGATATTTGGGTGGATGTATGGATGGACGAATGGATGGAGGGATTGACGGAAGAATGGATGGATGAATGGAAGAATGGATGGACGGATGGATGGACGAATGATGGATGGATAGGTGGGTGGATGGATGGATGGATGCATGAATGGATGGATGGATGGACGAATGATGGATGGATGGACGGATGAATGGATGGATAGGTGGATGGATGGATGGATGGACGAATGATAGATGGATAGGTGGGTGGACGGACGGATGGATGGATGGATGGACAGATGGATGGATGGGTGGATGCCATAACAGTATGCATTCATCCAGACCGAATCAATAATGATGAAAAAGCCATGTCAGCCAAGTAAACTCACCAACATCTCAGTAGATTATTTGAACTAAACAGAGACTTGTGATCACGATTAAAATAAGATTCATTTTACAGCTCAGTTTTCACCAACACCATGAACCAAAATGGCCAATGTCCAAGTAATCTGCAGTTTAGTAAACAAGTCTAATTTAAGGAATGAATGAACATCAACGTAGCAGAATTACTCGAGTCTTTTCTCTGCCAATCTCTGCTGCATTTCTCCTGCCACGAACAGGGAATATAAACACAATAAGAAACTTCAATAATATTATCAACACACATTTAAGTTTTCACTACTTTAAGTTGATGATTTCAGGACAGAAAACAAACATAGTCCATAAGTCTATATGTTCTCATTTTCGAGTTTCTTGCCTATGCATTATTCAGTTATAATCATTTTTATGATTATGTTGTTTTTCCCTTGAATGGCAGCCTGGAAGCCATATCCATAAATACACCACTACAATTTGTGTTACTGTTTATGCAGCTCATTAGCATATTTGTCCTTATTTATAACCGCTGGGTGATGAAAAATACAGTGTAGGTTTTTTTTAACCATTCAATTCAATTATTATTAAATAATTCATTTGTTCATCTTCTGAGCACTGAACACAAGACAGGTTCAATATGCCTACAATAAATTCAAAATAAATCTGTACTATCTACAGGACTGTACTAAATAATGTATAACGTACTCTATAAGCTTCCCGTCAGCATGCACGCCAGCCCCCGATCCTCTGCAGAGAAGCACTGCTCTGCATTCTGATTCAACCTTTTGCTTCTGTTGTAGTCTCATTAACGTGTGATTGATGAAGCGTGAAAACACCACGATCAAATTACCAGCTCAAACCATGAGCCAATAAAGTCAGGAGACCAGCTGCAGGGGCCTATAAGGTGCTGCATGATCAGCTGTACAATCCTGCTGCCCTCTTCTGGTATTACGCTATTAGAGAGAGGAAGAGCACTTGATAAAAAGACTCCAGCATCGTTTCTGAAACATATGTCAGCTCAAAAGCTGATCACAGGACACGTGTCCTCCACATGCAGGAAGAGCTATTATAAGTTAGTAGGTAGTAATCATATTATTATCATGTCATTCATACATAATACTTAATGTACAGTTGAGGACCTTGCAGAATAGATTAAGTTCCATTCCTTTGTATTTTGAAATCATACCCCTTTTTTGTTTGTTTGTGTGTGTGTTTTAATACACACAAAAGTTGCAGCTAAATAGGTATGAGCTAGTCTTTCTGTGGGCTAAACCTATTGCAGGGTGTTCAGTCAAACTGACCCAGATCTAGATACTCTAGACGCTTTGACTCCGGGGTTGATAAAGTATCTTCTACCTTTCTACCTACAGTATCCCCACACCACCTGAATATACTATTTTGGGTGTCTGGAAGGGTAACAAAGTGTGTGTGACGGTGCATGCGAGAGTGTGTGTGTCACAGAGCCATGTAGAGTGGTAGAAGGAGTACATGTGGGCCAGGGTGCCTGACTGGCCTAATTTGTTCGACCTTCGTGCGAAAAAAAAGAAAAAAAAAAAAAACGCACTGCAGAGAAGAGGAGCGCAGCCTAATTTGTGATACACCCATCTGCCACTATAAGAGGCCACAACTCTTCCAGCACAATCCTAACAGCTCACTGGCCTCTCCAATCAGCTGCAGCCAAGGTGATCTGTTCAGCTACTCGTGAAATAACATAAGTCCATCACACCCTAACTGCAGTGCTGATATTGATTGGTGTTACTTTTAACTGTAGTAGAGACACTTTACCTTGCAGGGGATGACAAGGGTTTTCAATGACCAGTGATATCTCAGACTCAGTCATTTTTGTTTTGCCTGCTATTGTTATTTTATGTTTGCCGAACACATAAACCCGGCCTGAATGCATTGTGCTCGATGAAGAAATACTTTCTGTTGCAACAAACCTAATGCTAATATGAGAATATTTCCATCAGTAAATTTTGACCATATTAACTCTATTCTTCACATAAGTTTGCTGTCAAGGCCTTACTGCTGTTGGGTAAATTCTTTTGCGTCAGAACAATTTTTTTAATTCATTCATTCGGGTTTCCTGTCAGGGACGAGTCTTATCATTCAAACCTGGGGGCAATTTATTATAGTCAATACACCTACTTGTGATTTTGGGAGGTGGGAGGAAAGCAGAGAACTTGGAGGACACCCACATAGACACAAGGGAAAACAGTAGTCTGAGATCAGGATCTTAACATGGACACTAGATATGTGATGGATCAACAATATTCATCAAACCGTCCTGCTGTCCGCCCAGGTCAGATCCATCCATCCATTTTCTGTGCTGCTTATCCTTCACAGCCTATCCTAGGGGACTCAGGGTACAAATGGGGAACACAGTGGAGGTGCCAGCCAATCACAGGGCACAACTGCCACATATTCACATATTACAGACCATTACAGTCCATTAAAGATGCCAATTAGAATAACTTGCACGTCTTTCCACTGGAGGAGGAAACCATTAAAGCATGAGGAGAATATACAAATTCCACACATACAGGATGGGATCAAACCCCTGACCCCAGGGGTGTGAGGTACTGTCGGATCATACAGTAATATAAAGTCAGATCCATGGATAATTTGATATTGACTATATAAGTTGTTGTTATATTAGTTGTTTACCACTGTACAATGTTATTTATATAAAAGTAATGAAGGATGAAATCCATTATACAGTAGTTAATGACTGTCTGAAATCTGATGCTGGGTTTCTTCTCTTGTGACACTCTGCCTGGACTTTACTGTAGCTTTCTACTGCTGCTGCTTGAACTTGAGGCCTTGAGCCTAAAGCTTTGCCTTCAACAAATGATATACAAGCTCATTTAGATTCAGATCAGGTAACTGATTTAATTTCAACTGTCAGCAAAAATAACAAGGACTTTGTTAATGTACAAATATTTATGTATATGTTTCTCGCTGAAGGAACAAGGCAGTAGTGTGTTTAGCAACCTCGGGGAAGGGATCATTCACATTTCATTCCTTTGTTTAATCAGAAGCCTTGTTAGCAGAAACGAAATCAGGCAATTTCTCTGTTTTTCCTGTAAAATCAGCTTTTAACCACATGGTTCCCAGACCTGGGGTTGGGAGAGAAATGTGCAAATTGTTGTACAGATTAATTGAATGTGGCTCTAATGATGAAGTGTTACTATTCTGAAGTTTGATTCACATTCAGACAAGTCACATTCAAGTGAAGGGTGTGCGTGTTGTTTTAGTCATCTTCTCCATCCTGACAT
Source organism: Bagroides melapterus (assembly GCA_028566695.1). Taxonomy (NCBI): domain Eukaryota; kingdom Metazoa; phylum Chordata; class Actinopteri; order Siluriformes; family Bagridae; genus Bagroides; species Bagroides melapterus. The sequence continues at coordinate 8,163,500 of JAOTRN010000017.1, forward strand.
GCCGCATTACTGCGGGAGCTCGGCAATAAAAATGGAAACACTTTTCTATCCATCTACCTCTGCAAGCTCCTGCAGACAGAGTGACTGAATAGATAGAAGTCAAGAAGTCAACTTATGTCTAAGTCTCATATATATACAGTATATATATTTATAGACACACACACACAGAGAGAGAGAGAGAGAGAAAGAGAGAGAGAGAGAGATAAGACATAACAAGACTACAAGAGTTATATAAAAAATACTTTTATTTGTTTCATAATTAATTCTAAACTAAAAGTTCATTATTATTAGTCATTATAGCAGGTTAAAGCAGGTAATACAACCTGGTTTATAAATGATAAGAATTTTTCAATAGAACAACCATGTTTGCTTCAAATTAAATACATCCTACATAAACAATGTGCATCTATGTGCATACTAAAAAAAAACCCCAAAACATTATTATTATGCTATTAGGCAATGTAGCAGTGAATGAAAGCCAAAATGCAAATGATAATTGCTGGGTAATATTGTAGAGGGATCATATTCATTTATATTTCTAAAATAATTTATTATTTCTTTAAAAAAATAATAAAAAGTCAACTTACACCTTAACCTACAGAAAATAAAGTGCCTTTGTTGTGGTGATTTAGACCTTGGCAATAATTATCCAATGTGTGATGGGTGTGAATGGGTGTTGTGTGACATTAGCACGTTAACCAGTGTGGGTTTTTAAAGTATAATAAATGTCTTATGCCGTATCATATTTTAATATGACTTTAATTAAAATGTATAATCACAGGAGGGACAGTGAATCTGCTTTGGTCTACGTTCCTCAGGGGGAAAAAAATGTTTCAAAGCAAATTAATAAAAGCCGGTTTTATTGCTTAGAATGGAACCTCTAGGCCGATTCCTCTGAGCTAGAGTAATGGAATATGTTTATTTGGAGTGTGTTGAAGTATTTCACTCCGATTGCCATGGAAAGCAAGTATGTTGTGTCAGCAGGCAAATGTCAGCGGTTTGGACAGAAGGTCATAGCATGTGAAAAAAAATCAAGAGGTTTGTGTTTATTCCATTACTGAGATTTTAGCTGATGTATACTAAAGAGAATCAGGTCAGGAAATCTTATGAGAAGTCAAGCCTCTTTAGTGCAGATGAAAATGAGAAGCTTTGCAGTGTCAAGTAAAAAGACTAGCAGTTTTTCTGCCAGTATTTGACATACGACATTAAACTGTGAAAAAACGGTGTCAGAAATGCAGGTGTCTGTGTCTCTCTGTCCTCCTCCAGACATCTGGGTCTACATAATGTTTTTTTTAAACAACCTCACAACTGCTTTTCTAAAAAAAGAGCTTATTCTCTAAAGAGAACTCTGACCACTTCCTCATTATCTCTACATTACCTCGGACATATTGTTCCCCTTTTCAACCAAGATTCTACACTGGGTTATCTCCTACCCACTATCTCATCTATACTACAATCTATTTCATCTTATCCTTATCTGATGCCCAGAGCATTTCATCTTCTATATTTTGCCACCTCTGCTTCAGCCCAGCAAAGCAAACCACACAGAACTACATACCGCATACCACACAGAACCTTCTAGATGAAAAATTGTAGTATTCTGTCTCAATAAATACAAATTCTTAAAATCCATTTTTCCTAATGTGTTATTAATTTAAAACAAATCTCCATGATAATCTGTCTAACCAACTGCTTACCTTAAAACTCACTGCACACTTCATTATGAACACTATACTAATGCTGAATCTTGGCCTCCCTTTCTTCTCAAAACAGCCTCAATTCTTGGATGGATTCCACCAAATGTTGGAAACATTCCTTGGAGATTCTGGTCCATGTTGACATGATTGAAGGAAGCAATTCATGCTGGTGTTTCAATTCCAGCTGGTGTTTCATGTCACAATTCCATGGCTCTACCAAATCCCAAAGGTTTGCTATTGGATTCAGATATCTGGTGATTGGATGAATTTCAGGGCTGCTGAAAAACCGCATCATCAACAGACTTGGTGTCATGTTCAGGAAAAACGGGTAAATTATTGACATGAAGTGATGCACATGTAACACAAGGCAACAACACAAGGCAGGTTAGGTTCATGAATTCATGCACCAAATTCTTTCCCAACCAACTGTGTGCCTTACCAGAAACAGACATTAAGATTCAACGTGTTAGTGATCCTGTACCCACTGCATTTCTCCTCTCAGCTGACAGAAGTGGAACTCTGCACCGTTTTCTGCTCTTGTAGTCCATCTAACACAAGGTTCAGTGTGTTCAAATTTTTTTTCTGCTCACCAGAACTGTACAGACTGGTTATCTGAGGGACTATAGCATTTCTGGTATCTCTGACCAGTCTGACAATTCTCAGTTCTCCTCTCTCATCAGTAAGTTATTTCTATCCACAGAACTGTTGCTCACTGAAAGTTTATTCTAAATAAACTCTAGAGACTGTCGCGTTGATGGGAAGAGTACTCGAAACTGCCTGGTCATATATACATGTTTTTTTATTTGCATTAAACTGCTGCCACATGATTGGTTGATTAGATGATTGCAGTAGCTGCAGTTTAATGCACATGTGTTCCTAATAAAGTGCTCAGTGAGAATATAATGATCCAGTTTACATTTTAGTGTGATCTCAAACGTCGCATTGTTTTCTTTACTATAATTCTTTTTGAATCCCATCCATCCTATTGCTGCTTACTTCTTTTGCAGAAGATGTACATTATTCATTAATTTATAACTTTATTTCACATGGGAGGATTTATGTGCAAGCATAGTCAAAGATGACCTTCATGTGCACACCTCCAAATTCTATACACCAAACAAATCTGCACTGCTGTAACTCAGTCTGCAAACATTGAATGGTTTTTACAGGGAGGAGGTTTGGATAGTGCTGAATTTATGACAGGATCCCAACAAAATTCAACCCAAACAAGAATGAAAACAAATTCAGTGGCTTCAAAAGGTTTTAAAAATGAAAACAGTGAACTGACAATAAATCTGTGGAACGAGAGAAAAAAAAAACAGAAAAAAACGGGCAGCGATTTGGAAGTGTGCTTCATTCCATTTTCATAATGTGAGATCTAATGTGATGTAAGGAGATTACTCGAGATTACATCATACATGATTATTCAACTGTAGATTTCTGAGTAAGAGGCCAAAAGGAAACTCTGTGATAAAGGCTAATCACAGTCGCTCGGGATAAACAGTGCACTTCTGTACTAAGAAGCTACATTCTGTTTTCCTTTTTTTCATATGAATTCAATTACTTTTTTCTTTTACTTTTTAAATCCAACAACATTGATGCTGACTCGTAATTGAATATTAGAGCTAGGCTGAATTCATTTTGGGAAGTTCCTGTGGAGCAGTGCGAAGTGTTGTTACCTGAGAGCTCTTTGAGTTGGGCTTCATGTTACTTTCTGTGCAAAGTTTTGCATGTTCTCTCCATGTTCTTGTTGGTGTCCTTCTGATTTTTTGGTGTCCTTCCTCCTCCAAAAAACACGTACTCTTAACTGGTGTGTATATATATATATATGTATGTATATAGTGGCATGTAAAAGATGGCCATTCCATCCAGAATATATTCCTAGGAGAAGCTGTGAATTCATTGTGACCCAGACACGGATAAACGGGTTAATGGAAATGAATGAAGGAGAAGTTTGTAGTTTTAGAGTCATCTGCTGCCTGGATCACATCTACCATGAAAGTGCAGCATGAAGATGTGAACGGTTCTGCTTTGGATAGGGGGAGGGGTTAATTTTCAGGCTGGGAATCTAAACAGAAGTCTAAAAAAAGAGGTTGGTGGTAATTCTAGGTTCAAAATGGCTGCCAATACTGCTAAGTAATGCTCTTTCCTCACCCTTTACGAGGTTAGAAACCAAGAGAGAAAATATGGTTAAAATGAATGACTTCATTGCTTATGTATGATGCTTAAGTGGTCATAAGCTTTCTTAAACCGTTAGCTACATGTGCCTCATTGAAATGAAGGAATCAGTCATAAGACACCAAATGTCTTGATTCATGAACTTTGCCTGTCTAAATGATAAAAGGGAGGTTGAAGACGTTTACTGCATATGTTAGTAATGCTTTTCCTTTTACTGAAATGCAGGGATTCCGTTGACTCCAACTATCACGCTTCATCTGTGCATTATCACATTAAACTCCCTGTGCTATAAGGAAGAATGCATCATGCTCGTCCTCTGTTTGTGCGTCCGTGAGCGAGCACAAAAGAGAAAGTGCTGCCTGCGCCCTCTAGCTTCACATTTCCTTGTTAAACCCCTGCATTGCAGCAGTAGTTGCAGAAGGAGAGAGAGACAGACAGAGACAGGAGAAAGAGAGAGAGAGAGAGAGAGAGAGAGAGAGAGAGAGAGAGAGAGAGAGAGAGAGAGAGAGAGAGAGAGAGAGATAGAGAGAGAGAGAGAGAGAGATAGAGAGAGAGAGAGAGAGAGAGAGAGAGAGAGAGAGAGAGAGAGAGAGAGCTTTTATCTTTCCTTCCCACACTCGGAGAGAAAATGAAGTGTGGCACAAATAACATCCATGAGAGGCTCAGGACACAAATGGCCTTCACCATGGCAAATTTCAGAATATCCCTTTAACCTCCATATTTGTTCTGTGGCTGTTTTACACTCAGTCAAACAAAAGCAGGATTTTGTGGACTCATCTCGTACTTGTGTTAAATAGTAAAGCCATGGCAAGAAATTTGCTCCTACAAATTTGGGTGACAGAGACCCTGTGTGTGTGTGTGTGTGTGTGTGAGAGAGAGAGAGAGAGAGAATTGTTAATAATTTAGTGACCTTTCTGATTCAGACCCATTCCATATGACCAAACACTGAAGCCTTTTAAAGATTTTTTTCCCCACACTCGCTTATGGCCCACATCACCTCCAATCAATATGATATGACTGGTGGAGATAATGCACAGTGTTGCCTAACCGTTATTAGCATTTTGACCTCGGAAAATTTGATATCGTTAAAGGGTGCGACGTACTCCAAGAGAAACTGATGAAATACCCGACATTATCAGCGCCTCTAATTCATTCCCACTACAGAACGGAAAATGGTCGCCATGTGATTTTATAGTGGGTTTAGAATAGCTAGGCGAGAAAATCACATACACATATGCTGTATTTCATCTCCAATATGTTACAGTTTGGCTTTACCATTAGCCAAAGGCAGGAAAACAGGCTTAGTTTCAAAGGAAAATGTCAACAGAGCTTTAAAAATCCTAGCAAATAGATTAAGGTGTGACACTGTGTACTACACATATAATAGGCAGAGTAAATAGTGTTACACTGAACTGATACCTATATACAATATGGATATTTTCAGTATGTTCCAGGTCTTACTATCATTTCACTTTCTTTTAACAGTTCCGATGTGTGTGAAAGCTGCTGCGAACTGGGTCTAGACTCAGTTTCCACAGAGAGACAATAAGCCCGCAGCAGAAAACATATTCCCTCAAGACTCCTGCTTGAAACAAATAATATCAATTTTGCCTGCTAGGTAGTAGTGTAGGCTTACAGGCCGATCAATCTCCCGAGTGACGTCATACCTTATGGATGCGTGTGATATTTGGATCTTTTTTCCCTTCCTAATTTATTTTTCAATCCAGATGTGATATTTGCAGTGATTAGCAAGTTTTTCAAGACTTCTGTATTCTGGTGCATGAAATCAAGCTGCAAGTCAACGATGATCACGTTTTGTTGACGTTAAGAGACTTTTTCATGGTGAGTTTGCTCATCTGTTAATGAAAAAGCAATTTTACCATGAAGTGTTTAGGTGTCTGTGAGAAATCATAACACAAAAACGCATCGTGACAGCGTACCAACACAAACCCAGATGTTACAAAAAAAAACAACAACAAAAAAAACCAAACGTTGCGGGTCCATTGTCATAGAGCACAATCCATTTCAGGGTGCATCACATTTCGGAATGTTTTTTTCCTGATGGTTTCCCCACAGGATTGGAGAGGGATTGAAGATCAAAAAACAGGTGAATAAACAACATAAATACGATACGTAACCATACTGTATGACATTAGTCAGGAGACTCAACAGACTGTAAGGGGCAAAACCCTCAAACCATCCTGTTCACATGCACACCTGAATTTTTAAGTCTCTTTGTCATTCTGAGCATGATGAATTTCTTTCTTCTTTTTTTTCTCTTTATGTATATCAGTGGCCTGCCGTGCATTTGGTGCATTTGCCGTGAGTCTGGGCCTTTAGTTTGGACTTACCCGACTTAACCCTCCTTTTAATAGTATCACGTCACAATTATAGAAACATCAATACTATACAAAAACCAATTTAGCAAGGTGTGGCATTACAGAGAGAGAGGAATTTAGCATATTGAGGGTAAATACCATATGTAATAAAGCAAGAAACCTTGGCCGACCTTTCCTCGTGATGCCTGACTTCTCTGGAAAAGTCCGCCTTGAAAATGGATTTTTTAGTATGTTCGAGACCAAGTCAATTTCTTCTCCTCCGTCAGTTTTTTTCTGGGCATAAAAGATTCAAACTCAGTTGTATTAATGTGTGCAGATCTGAACCTGGCTGTAACAGTTTTGCTCTAACCAACCAATCAGAGAAAGGAAAAATGCTGACATTATAATATAGTTTAAGTTAAACTAACAGCCAGCACTTATGATTCTGAAGGGCCTGGACAGATTAGATTGACATGGCAGCATATAGAGGCTGAAATCTGATTGGACAAAAAATATAACAAGATTTTAAACAAGATCTAACAAGAGAACTGCTACGAAATGAAGAGAATAGACTGTTGGGAGTAAATTAATACAATTTCATGGAACAAATATTAGAATTTAGGTTGTAAATGTAGTTCAGTGCTTCTGATAGTGTTTAGGCCAGCAGAGAAGACTTTGCTGGAACCACCACTGATGTATAAAATTCAAAATAAATTGCTGGTTCTTACAAACTTTTTACTGTGTGTGGACTTTCTCACGTTCTCTTGTGCGTTCCTTCAGGTTCTTCAGTACCTGTAGCAATGAGTGAATAAGTGTGTGATTGTCTTTGCATGGTACCCTGTGGGGTGTAAACCTCACATTATAAGGATTTGACTGATATGTGGCAACCTTGGTTTATTAACGTAGTTGATGTAGACAAAGACTATTCGAAATTATATTTACGTGTAAATGACTTTGCAAACCTTTTTCTACACATCTGTTAAAAATGACAGACTTTATGTTCTACAGACAAGTATTCAATCAATATAATCAATTTATAATCAGTTTTATTTATGTCCCGTTTCTGGGATCGAATCTGTTGCCTCAATTCATTTGTTTTATTGCCTTTAAAATCAATGGTTCGATTCAATTTGTTAAATTGTTACACCTCAGTGCCCAAGTGACAGTAGTTATCCAATCCAGGAGGTATTCCTGACTCCGCAAACCTGACCTGGATAAAATGGCGACAGAACATGTACAGTGTGAACGATCGGAACAATCGGCAGCTGCTTTACTCGCGGTTCTACAATCATTTCTATAGGAGCAGATCATTTATATTCACATCCAGGTGAACGATAACGCATGTCAACCTTCTATTTAATTGTCAGCTGTTTTTGTGCTTAAACACAAGACATTTTTGGTAAAGTCTGTACTGGACACACACAAACACACACACACACACACACAAGAATTGGGTGTACATCTGGATAAACAAAGAAGGACCCCCATTTTCTCCAAAATAAATCATATGTCAGTCAATGACAAAAGTCAAATGACTTTTCATTGTGTGGATGCAAAATACCTGAACATATAGCGCAAGAAACAAGTATAATAATAAATAATATCATTTCCTATAGACATAGAGACAGACCGTCAGACAGACAGATGTATGGAAGTAATTAGAACATGATAGAATGCATCAGATGTCGGTTCAACCACCGTTAATTAATGCATCATTCTTTTAGTCGGAGATAATGTGGTCATGCCTCATAATTTCTGACAATTATTTATTCATAAAGATGTCTTACTACCAGACTACTCACGTTAATCCTGTTCCAAAATTAGACCTTTTCACACAGTTTTGGGTTAATTAGATGGAAGTGAGCACACACATTTATGCATTGTACTCTATATAGGGCAAATGTGGATGTGGGTTATATTATCATCCCTTTAGTAGTGACTCAGAGCTTGAAAGGATCTCATGTCACTTATTGACAATAATAAAACCATACTCGATCACTGTTCTCAACGTTTACCTCACCGATCAATCAGCGCAGTGTGCCCGAGTGCCGTCTTGTGCAAATTTGAGATACAGTACTTGTCTGAAACAATACAGAAATCAGTCTGGATTATAAGCTGATGATTAACGTTGGCACTTTTTGTTACTTTTGCCCTGTGTGAGCATTGGCTAATTAAATTGGGAGTGGCAAGCGCCATGTGGTGAAAGGTGATCCAGCCGAGTTGGCACCATATGGCACAGTGCCAGCATAGCACTCTGCTTCTTTTCACCCTCAGACACACACTTACACACACACACATACACACACATTGAGGAATCCCGTCAGCACTAGAAACATATTTAGGCTTTTAAGAGCGACATAACGTCTGTGTAGGTTTTTAAGAGCGACGTAAAGTCTTGTACATCGCATCGATAAATAAAGCCAGTGTTTAATCTAATTAGTAATGTTTAATCTAATGCTTAATCTAATTAGTATGATATTTTCCATAGACTATATTCATTCATATTCATGTGGATTGGAATGATCTCTCTCTCTCTCTCTCTCTCTCTCTCTCTCCCACCCAACACTCACTCTCAATATTTTTCCATACACAAAACACTCTATATTTACATGAAGGTTTAGATCTTGAACCTACGTAGCATACAAATATTATCTTTACCCTCAGAACTCACATTAACATGTTTCTACTTTAAAGGTGGCCAAATAAGCAACACGGTTTTCTACAAATTTCTTAGCCATGATTGAAAATGTATCTGAGCTGACATATTGTGCTCATTAATTTAAATCTTCTTGTAAAGCATTCATTTCGATAAAAGTCGAATCACTGCTCTGACAAGGCCGGGCTGCCTCAGTGAATGCCAGACCTGCCTCTTACTCTTACATTATTAACAGCTCCATATCCTGAAATGTCTCTTTTGGCCACTATTTAGAATATTTTCTGTAACACATGAAGGGAAAAATCTAAATTGCAGTGCGTTTGTCCTAAACTAATTAAATTTTGTGATTTTATGACATGCATAAATCTTGCTGTTTCACACGAATGACTGTGGCAGGGAGACAAATGTGCACTGCTGTGTAGTTTCAATTCCTAATGATGTGGGGGTGTGATAAATTGTAACTGCTGTTTTCCACGGAAACCCAAGAAGACATTTTCTGCCTCTGTTTGTGTGCTTGAGGCCTGGCTAAAACCCAATTTATTTGACAAGAAGATGCAGGTAAACTGCACCACCTGGACATTTTTACAACACCTGTCCCAAACTTTCTAATGTGCTTCATAAGAAAAAAAACAAAAAAAAAACACTTCAGCAGGAACATATGTTTGTCATCCTAAGCTTAAAAAAAAGAAGAAAAAACACTTTCGCTTGTCGTTCATCTCATATCTATTATTATTATCTTAAAATATTTTTAAATTTCATAGAAGGCCTTATTAGGAAGCTTATTTTCATCATAAAGGGAACCAATCAGATTTAAATACTTGTTTCTATAATGTCACTAACAACTGGCTGTTTTTATAGAATTAATATATTCTGTATATACACTCCCTAACCGCTATATTAGGAATAACTGAAAACATGCACGTTCATTCAGTTATCAGGCAAATATGGTCAAGTGCTTCAGTTGAAAATTATCAATAATTTCAGTGATTCAGTTATAAATCAGTCAACATTGGTTTCTACTTGTGTAAGGAATATTAGTCTACAAAAGCTCGCTGAAACTACATAGTTGAAGCCTGGAAAATGTCCAAGCGATCTTTTTGCAATCTTCTACTGTCTACGTTTGGAGAGCTTCACTTCATATTTCTGTTCTTAGCTGGCATCAGTGGACCTCAGTATGGCCTCGTGCTGTTATATCTTGTTGCGTTATGTGTTCTGAGTTGCTTTTCTCACCACGTTTGTCAGGAGTGATTAGATGAGTTGCCGTAGCGTCATGCTTCAGCTTATTTAACGATTCCCTTCTGATCTCTCTCATCACAGAGGATGGAAAAAAAAGGATAGTTTTGTTTTGCACAACATTCTGTTCAAATTCTGAAACGGCTTAAAAACCGACATAAATACTGTATGTCTAGAGATATAAATGTAGATATCTATTCCGATTTCTTTAATGCTGCTGTGTGACAATGATGTTTGTTTAAAGCACTTTAGAAATATAATGGAATTGAATTGAAAATCCCAGGGGATCAGCAGTTCCTGAAATGCTCAACCCAGCCCATCTGTCACTAATGCTACAGTCAAAGTCCCTGAGATCACATTATTCCCTAGTTCTGATGTTTCATGTGAACATTACCTGAAGCTCTTGACCTATATGGTTGTGCTGCTGCCACATGATTGGCTGACTGGGTAACTGCATGAACGTGCAGGTTTACAGGTGAGTGTATATTACTGATATTACTACATAAAGTTGTCAGTTTCTGCTTATCACTGCATTACCTCATAACTGACACATTCTCAACATATTATAATGTGGCTGAGTGACTAGTTTGTTCAGAAACAATATCTACCCTCACCAGTTTTGTTGTGAGCGCACGTCTGTTCTCTGCTGCTTCATTCCACTGTCTAAAGCAGTACGGTTCCCACCGGGAGGAGGATTTTACATATTTATCATTTAAGATTGTCCTCCAGTACCCGTTTGGGCGTAGCTTTCTGCATGCAGCAGTGTGTGAGCAGCATCCTAAATGAGGAGAGAGAGAGAGAGAGAGAGAGAGAGAGAGAGAGAGAGAATGAGGCAGAGGCACGGGAAGTAAATGAGTATTAGAAAGGAATCAAGGGAGAGCATGTGTATATGTCAGTGTGAGAGAGAGAATTGAGGAGAGGTAATGAGACGGAGAAAGAGAGAGAGAGAGAGAGAGATGTGTGTGTGATAAAGGGTATGGGTGGTGTGACAACATTGTGTGTGTGTGTGTGTGTGTGTGGGTGTGTGTGTGTGTGTATGAGAGATGGGGGTTACTGTGTGTGTGTGTGTGTGTGTGTGTCAGCGAGCTCTGCTGCAGTAGAGGGAAGTGAGGGGCGCTGCAGTTTGCTCTGATGGAAGAGTCATTGGGGGATGTTACCTCACCACTGAAGCATTAAGTCCACCACTCGTTTTGGATGGGTGGCTCAAACTGGAAGGATAGAACCATTTCCTGGTAAGGGATTTCCCTTTTTTTTTATTTTTCTTCTCTTCTCTCCTCTCTCTCTCCTGCTTTCTCTCTCTCTTTCCAAACTCCAAGCTTGTATGCTACAGTTCCTTTGCATACTTCTACAAGATTTGCTTTAGAATTGCATCAAATTCTTTCATATTGGACCAATACAACATTCACTGTTTTTAAACTTGTGAATGAAATCATTGACTATTTAAAGCTCAAGTTCAATCGAAAAGATAAATCTGTCACAGTTGATGCAGTAACGCTAACAATGACTAATTAATTATGCAATTCACTAACATAGCCGCAGTGCCATATCTCTAATTACGTGCCTTCTGCAAACTCGGCTATAGGGTAGGTACATAGCTTATAAGTATTTGTTGTCTACATTTCTTGTACATGTGCACCAGGGCTCTGCATTACAGACAGTAAAAGGTCGCAGAGCCTCAGTTTAACCCCATAACGTTACTCTTAAATCCATGGACGCTTTATGCTAATAGATTCCCTGCCTTCTTCTCTCAGTACAGTACAACGCTATATAGGTGACACATACTGTACTATATGTGCTTTACTCTGAGAGCATGAACGTTAAGAGGAGGAGCTGTTGCTCTGGCTTGAGGTGCTGAATTTTATTCACTGCATCTGGGGTCAGACCAGGACAAGCACTTCACCCAGCCTTCACTCCAAAAGTCACCTGATATTGACTATCTTGTTGACACCTACTACGTACTGTAAGATGTAGTGTTAGTATGTACAGATTATGAGTAACAGTTTCAAGAGATCATCTGCAGTCGCATCGTGAATAATCATTATTTATAAATGATTCTAACAGAATATCGCGATTCATGACGTCATCAAAACACCAGACTTTTGCTGAAAGCTCTGACACTTGTTTAGGATGACTCAGAAATTAATAATCAATGCTCCAAAAGAGATAGAATATGTATTAGAAAATGTTTTATTTACCTTACTACGGATGGTGTACTTGTTAGTAAATCACTGTGGACTTTTTGGCAGTATATTTATGAATATAGTATATATATGAAGCTTCATCCGTTTCCCGGGTCTACATTTTTAACATATAACATATTATTTATACTTTTCCGCTTTCCATTTACTTTTCCATTTTCCATAGCACTGTCACATAGCACGTATGTGCCACCTACATTGATTATGTGCAAAACTTAAACACTACTTTCCTCTGAATGCGTTCCCTGCTAGCTGAATTGAGAGTCCTGCAGAATTTTCCACTCATTATTCCTCATCTCCATTTTCTCCACTTCTTTGTAGCCATGAAAAACAGATTACTTAAATAGTGCACATTTAATATAACAAGATGGTTTCAGTAAAGCCATGATGTAACCATACTGTAACACACAAGCTCAGGCTTTTGCATACTCTTTGTCCGTGACTACAATAACCATCATTCCCTGTACGTCGCATGACTCCGCACGTTCACTGAGCACTTAACTCTTTTGCATTTGCGTTAATCAGCAACCCTGTTAAATTCCTATGTTTCAGTATGTCTTTGTCAAGCTTCTGTTCTTGTCTCGTCTTATGAGTTGATCTACATCCATAGCCTTGTTCACAGTTTTTTTTAATGTTTTGTATGTTTTATTCTTTTGGTTTGCACTTCCCTGTCAAAGTCTGCACCTGTGTGTGCTGCTTCTTCCTCTTTACTTGACATGTTCAGTGGTTATTGTTCGATGGTAAAACATTTGAAACTGTGCTTCTTCATCAAAGCATTTTTTTTTTTTTAAATAAGGGACAACACCGGACATCATTTTTTTCCTCCCATTTTACTCAAAGACACTTGCTACCCACTAGCTTACAACAGCTAGCAAACATGGAAGGTGAAGGCTAGAAAGTGGTTTCTTCAGCACGTATAAAGGCAGCAGATGTGTCTATTTCAACTGCTTCTCGTGTAACAGGAAGAGAGGAAAGACATCCTTCTCACCCAGAGAGTTGGACCAATTATGCTCTCTTGCACTCCAGGCCATGGCTGGCTGTAATATCATCCGGATTTGAACCTGCAATCTCCCAACAATCAGACAGAAGCTTATCTGAGCCAATCTGAGCCAAGGATTTCATCTTGGCTTAGTTGTTCAAGATAACAAATATTACTACATCCATGTCCTATAGCATCTTACACTACTGCCATATGATGTTCAAAAATATCAAGAACCTGCTGAATTAATTCCGTAAATTAGTTACGGAACATAGCTCAAATAGCTAAAATCAGATTATTTAATTTCCCAAAATCTCCATCCATCGCTTCCCTGAAACAGCTACAAGCTAATTGATTTTGACCCTTCAGTAGAGAGTGTGTTACATTTTGTCAATAACCATGGTCAAGAACAGCCTGCTTTCACAGAAAGAAGCAATTGACCAACCACAAAGCATTTCCCAAATCCCGCTGGGAAACAGCACAAATGGCACAAATAAAACTCTTAGATTTGAACAGGGTTTTTTTTTATTTTCAGTGACTATATCTTGTTCTGAAAAGCTCATTGTGTAGCAGTTGTCAGAAGTCGCACAGAATCCCTTTCTTACAAAAATCATCCAATCTCAACTAAATCATCAGCAAGACTTGTGGCAAAAATGTCTTATGTTCTGATGAGACCATTTTCAAAAGGTAGAATGATTCCACAATTCCAAAAGGAAAAAAAAACAGCACATCACCAAAATAACCTAATCCCCTAA
>JAOTRN010000017.1:8177613-8188460 GCA_028566695.1 Bagroides melapterus
GCAGACCCTTAAGCCAGCTAAAACTCTGTATAGTGACCTGAAGCCAGCTGTACACAGGAGATGCTCTTGCAGTTTAATGACTCTAGAATGTTTTTATAAGAAAGAGTGAGAAAATATTTGCCAAGTCAAGATATCCCACATATACCATACCATATATGTGTGTGTTTCATTTGTTGTACTTTTCCTGAAAGAAAAAAACAAATTCACTCCATATTCTTTAGTTTTCTACATCATTTTACATTGAGGGTGTAAAAAAGTTCTAACATGTTTCATCTTAGTTGCGTTTTATTTTTGAAACATCACGAACACCTAACGTTTTAACGGGGGTGTGTAGATTTTTTTTTATAACCATTGTATGCTTCTCACAAGAATGTTGCTTATGTGGAAAGTTTATTTATTTACTTACTGTGATCTAGGCTATATAGCCAAAGCTATGTGGACACCTGACCATGTGCGCTTTTTGAAAATCCCATTCCAGATTCCATTCCATTAGGTTATGGAACGTAGCTGTGGGGATTGTGTTAGTGTAGTCAAATCAAGTCAAGAAGTCAAGAAGCTGACGCAGTAATACGTTTCTCCAGGACCGTGGTGCTACATAAAACAAAGACAGAGCTACATAGGTACAACACAGGGCTAAGTACTTAAAGTAAGTTGGTCCTAGCCACATAAAGTGCATCTGTGCAGACAAACAATACAAGACAATACGAGACAATACAAGACAATATGAGACAATACAAAACAATACAAGACAATATGAGACAATTCAAGACAATACAACATAATACAAGACAATACAAGACAATATGAGACAATACAAGACAATACGAGACAATACACAAAAGCAGCATAGCCACAAGAACAAAAGTTGGTGTTTCAGTTCATCCCAAAGGTGTTCATTGGTTGTTCCTCTACTCCAGCCTTAGTATCTTCATAGAGCTTACATAGTACACAGAAGTATTGTAATGCTGGACCAGGTTTGAGTTTCTTTGTTTCTTTGAAGGAATTTGTAAACTTACAGCATGCCAAAGCATCCTGTGCAATTGTGTGATTAGAAATTTGTCTGGCTACAGTCTGGAGAAGACCCACATTTGAGTGTTTGTTGTCAGGTGTCCATAAACATTTGGCCATATAGATTATGTCCTAGATTGTTTTTGGTCAGTTGATCAGAGAAGCAGCTTAATGGGAATTCCAATCTCATCCAGATGGTTTCTTTCTCAGAGTAGTGAGAATATGAATATATTATACAGTCTACTATTTGTTTTTCAGTATGTTACATTTTTGTATGACAAGTCTAAGATATTGTTGCTGGGTTTTTTTAAGTTTCAACAGAACAGGCTCGAACAGGATTTGACTTTGAAAGAACGTAGCGGTACTCCAAGCAGGGAAGGTAATTAGGTACAGCATGTCCTCTCTCCACTTAGTTTACGGTGGCCTTGAGTTTAAGAATTCTGTCTCGAAAGCTATCCTTATTTTATGTTGCTGCCAACATTGGCTCTGTATCCTCTACTGTTTTCTTCAGAGGAGAAAAGGACGCCAGCTCATTTGTGTCTGGAACATTTTTTTCACTCTATAGATAAGACAATGTTTCTCAGTCACAATGCCAAGCCCTCACACACTGCACATTTGTGCTACCTCCATTTTAAAATACTGATTTAACTCATTCAATTGAGTAATTATGAATCCTTCCATGAGTTTATATGTGTGTATGGAACAGGGACAAAAAGAAAGACTGAGAAGGGACAAGTGCCATGATATTTTATGAATTTCCAAGATGTTTCAAAGCCCTAACAAGATTTAATTTAATTTAAATTTAATTTAACAAAATTTAGAAGCATGCAATAACATAGTAGGTTTTAGCTCTTGATGTAATCTAGTTGTGTAGATTATGCTGTAGGCAGGAGGTAGTGTAGAGGTTCAGACGACTTTCTGTAGTGCTGAGTCCAGCTTGTTTTCTTATACAGTTTTCACAAATGATCATCTACCCCTTGTGGAGCATTTTTGTTTTGTTGGCAGGCCATTTTCCTCAATCAACTGTTACTGCCCAAAGGCTTGATTAAAAATGGTTTGAGAAAGTTATATTGTCTGTACTACACCAACTAAGGAGATATTAAATATCCCACCTTTTTATCAGAACATATTGAATTGAATTGAATACTTTTTGATTCAGATTTCTTGTACACTTTGTCTGTCATGATGCAGACAAATATAAAGCATTGAATGTGTATTTCCATCTAAAGATGTCATGGTTAATGCCAGTGAGTTTCGCAGCCACATGGATCGCTTCTTTCCAATTGTCTAGCTTGATCATTTACCGGGGGCTGTGAAATTGCCTGTCTCCTAAACTCAGACAAATCACTTCTTCATCTCCCTGTCTCTCTGAGGGAGATTGAGAAACCAAATGAACGCTACATACACTGTATACAGACTGTTTAGAGTACACATCAGAGCTCAGCTTTTCAGCATCGCTGGTGACAAGTGTAAAAGGCATGGTGCTTTATACATACTGGTATGGATTGAGTTCTAATGCATGAGCCAGTTGAATCAGAAATTCATACGGTAAACTCTGGTACTGTTTTGTCTAGATACAGCACACCGTACTGTATATATGTGTGTTTATATATAAATATGTCTACTATATAGTTCCTTTGGGCCAACAGATAAAAGCCAAACCCCTGGTCTGTCAGAAGCACTTTAATATAGATATGACAAATCCAGTGTAGTGAAAAGCATTCTAATAAGACTCACTACTGTCTGATAGGATGTGAGAGTGAAAAGGGCAGACTCATCATATTCCCCGTGCAGGCAGAATGGTTAAAACGACAGGACGTTGTCAATCAATACCTCAGCTAGAGAGCAAATGTCAGTCTAACATGGCACGTATGCTCTGGAACAGTGGAGAATAGGGAGTAAAATGATAAAATGGAGGCTTGTGCACTGCATGTAAAAGTACCGAATAAGGATCTCGTGTTCTTCCTCTCCTAAACAATACAACATTGATCATAATCATGCTGGATCAATCGATAGCAGTCGTTTCAAATGCAGGGTAATAAATACGATCTCTCAGAGAGCACTGGTTATTATTAAGCAAGTGTCAGCTTTATTCAACACACTACTGTTCATTTAAAAAAAAAAAGCCGATAAAATGTAGTAAAGAGCAATGACCAAATGTGAGAACGAACAGAACAATATACACCCCTCTCTCTCTCTCTCTCTCTCTCTCTCTCTCTTTCTCTCTCTGTATTACATTTTTTCCTGATTATTGATTTTGATCTTCCTGTATTTTATTTTTTATTTTTTATTTTTGCCTTCTTTGTGTCTGTCAGTGTTTCACGGCACTGTAACAGACCTGAATGGCACTGTTTAATATGCTCCTGTCTCACTTGAAATTTATACAGAAATAAATTAAAGCCATCTCAAGTCTAACAAGAAAGAGTGACTCATTTGCTCTAGCCATTGGCGATGTAGTAATAACACACTTTTTCAATTATGTCAGCATTGCAGCCTTGCTGTAACTTTGCTATTTTTCTTTTTAGTTGCTTTAATTATTCTGTTCACATATACACTGTATATCGATAGAAGAATCTGCTTGAGGAGGTTTTAGGAAGGAGACATGGCATTGTCAGCTGGTAATGTATATGGGGTCTGGGAAAAGGATTGTTGCTCAAGATGCGTATTCAATCTAGTTAATGGAACACTCTGGTTTATTGTCTTTTCCACAGTGGCGACCTCCTGATGTGTTTTTATTGAAATATACAGTGTAAGGACATTTATAAAACACAATTCTGTGAACAAAGCTTAATATTAACACAATACATTTTACTACATTTAATTGCAGAGGAATTGTTTATTGTGAAAATATTAATCTTGTCATTTGTTGAAAACTCTTTTATGTTGATGAATACGCTCATATAAAAATGACTGTAAAGCACACCCTCTCATGAGACCAGTACATCTTGAGGACCTCCGGATTCTACCAGCTGATTAAATTATTTTCTTTTGGATCTTTTGTTTCAGGATAGTTCCCTAGATTTAAACCTGTTCTTAATATTTTTTAACTATTTATACCAGATTATCAGAGCAAATAAAGGTTTAATATAGGTTTTGTGTTTCCTATTTGTCATCATGTGACATTATGATGGTGAAGCGTATCCAGTCATTTGAAGGAGGGTGAGAAACTTCTCACACCCACTGGTACTCCAATGAAGGAGGTTTAGGACAGTAGAGCTCTCTGTACTATCAGTTTAGGAACATTAGAGAATGCTTACGTTCTGCTGCGGTGGATCTAAACATACTTTCTTTATTTGTTTCATTAAGGTAAGTGAATTGGGCTTCCGTGTTTAATTAAGTGCTCTTAATGAAAATGTAGACTTTTATTTTGTGTTGCAGTATTGACATTTGCTTTGACACGAGACATGATCCGTAGTCACGCTCACGGTAGCAAACTCTCCTGGACATAATTACAGCAGTTCTGTTTAACATACTAATCACTATGGATGATCTCTTTTAGAAAAACAAACATTTAGAGAGAGAGAGAGAGAGCTTATCTTTTAACAATTTTTAGACTAATCCGCATTTGGACAATTTCATTGACTAATCTTTGGAACATCTTGCTTGGACATATACTGTATTATAAAGGATGATTTTCAGTGTACAGGAAAGTTTTACATGGAAAGATGACAAATGGAAATCATAACCTGAATTATCCTCTTGGCATTGTCAAAAGAATCTCATGGGATCAGGTTATTGGAGAAAAATCTTTAATCTCAAAATGTTAAATTAATAATGCACGGCTACTAAACGAGACAAGCCCTTTTAAGACGGATGTCTCTTGGCGGTTGTGGTTGAAAAGCATCATCCTCTTATGTCTGTCTGTGGTTTTCCGCAGTGCTGCGTCCCTGTCATTGGTTTTGTGTGGCGGCATTGATACACGTAGCACAGAGCTGTGTAACTGCACCTGTTTATTGCTGCTCCATGTTGTTTATATACAGACTCAAAAAAAGAGCCTTTGCCAGAATACACTGCTGTTATAAGACACAACACATATATTTCTTCCTGATTTATTGATTGAAGAGTCTGACTGTGGCTTTTCTGTAAAATGATATCATTATTATATGTTATATTATATGTTTCCCTCCCAGCTGTAGGTGTTTTGTGTCTTTAACAGCATATACATTGTTAGTGTCAATGTACCGTGCTGATTCCTCCAAGGCAGCCATTTTTGTTCTAGAATTTTCTATCACGTCTGTGTCCTGTCAGATTTCAGTCAAAGAGTGAGTTATGTGTATGTGTTCTGTTACAGGAACACTGAGTGCCTAGCTGGACATCATGAAGTGGAATCTTTTCAAGAAGAAACCAGAAGCCATGGTGGGTCCTGAGCCCACAGGTCTGGGGGGAACGCACCCACCAAGCACCATGACGATGGCCCCTGGCCCTGCTCTGTCCACTGCAGCAGACAACTCCACAGAGTCTGGAGGCTCTTCCATGGATGACATCTTTGAGAAGATCAGGAACAAATTCCTTAATGAGATCGAGACAATCCCATGTAAGTTTATCACAGTGTATTTTTGCTGACATACGCACCATCTTTTCTTTCAAATACTGGAACTCGATAACTGGATCCAATGTGCTGACCAAACTGGCTCTTTTCCAAGATCCAAAAAATGCACAGAAATCATATGAGGGGAAAAAAATCATTATCATTTTAAAGGATAAAAGGACAGAGACCTATATTCTTGTGGTAAATTAAGGTAACTGGGCATATACTGCAATCTTTGGGACTTTTTTGGAAAATTTAGCTAGTACTTTTTAACCCTTTTTATCTGTATTTCAATTAATATAAACAAATGAATTATTTTATCAATGCAAGTCGATAAAATAAAAGGAGTCATGACACTGTGGCTTTCTGTGCGAGATGTTTTTACCTCTGTGCGAATAAACTTGCACAGAATTTTAGTGGTTGAAGAAAGCGCCTTCAAATTTTAGCTGCTCATGAAGAGGCTTTTAGGGTGTCTCAGAGAGCAGATACAGGTTTGATATTTCTATTTGCTTTAAGATATAAAAAAGTTTTTATTTTAGACTTTTTCTATGGAAATGTTACCCTTTGATAGACTAGGTATAAACAGAAATACTTATGAAAATCAGTTCTTAAATTCTTAAAACCCTGAATGTCTGCTTTTAATATGCATCATTATTTCCCACTGTGGAGTGTGACTTGACAAAGAAATTCAATGCAGCACATGGACACGGGCAAAACAAGCACAAATTCCATTTTTTTGGAGGGGAAAAATGGCAGGGTTGGGATAGCATTATAAGTAGTTGATAAATGAAAAATCACAAACATTCTCATTGCTCATTTATCCTGAAATTCTATTGTTTCCTTGTAATTGTACGATTAGTTTCATACAGGTTTGTAATTATATTACAAGATTTACAGCATTTGGGAGACTCCCTGATCCAGAGCAACATACAGAATTGTTCAGTGGTCTTCTTCAAATACATATCCTCATGCTAGAACAAATAGGTCAGGGTCTAAGAATAGAATTAAACACAAAAACGCTGTGAGAGTGGAGTTAGGATGAGTACAGCAACAACAAAAAGGTGCAGATGTAATGCTTAGTGACAGTGTAGGTCTTTCTATGTTATATTTAACAATTATAATTGTTAACACAGACGTAACGAAGAGCGAACCTTAACTTAAAATCAAGCAGAAATCAAGGAGGCTCAATGTAAATTACTAAAGTCACCCAGTGCTGTTTGGTAACAAGCTGAAATAATCCACATTTAATACCATATTTGATTCAGTTTCTCTATTACTCTATGTGTTAATTAATAAACAAACTAACAAAGAAGATCTTTAATCATGCCATGGATCATGTCATGGTTAAGGTTAGTGCTTCATTACTTTGTGATTAGTACATGCCTTAACTCATTATTAGTTCCTGTTATAGTCTTAGTGTTAGATTATTTGTGTATTGTTATTGTATTCATCTCTCTCTCTCTCTCTCTCTCTCTCTCTCTCTCTGTAATTCAGTGCCTCCCTGGGCACTGATCGCGATTGCCGTAGTGGCAGCTCTTCTCATCGTCACCTGCTGCTTTTGCATCATCAAGAAATGCTGCTGCAAGAAAAAGAAGAACAAGAAAGGAAAGAAGGGCAAGGATGGCTTCAACATGAAGAATATGCAGGGTGCAGATGTATGTAAAATGAACAGGGCCTAAAGGATCCAACCACCAAACAGACCACAATAAAGATGAGATTTCATTATGATTTGCTGGACAGGAGAACCTGCTTATTGCTCAAATCCTGTTTCTGTACTGCATTGATGTATTCACTTTACACTTACTTGTACAGAAGAAGCTCAGTGGTTTTGTCCACAGGAAAGCCTGATGTCAATGAAAATGATTTACAAATTCTGCTGAGTTGACAGGAAATAAGAACAGATGTGTGTGAAAGAAAAAAGTCCATCCAGTCATATTTTTTTGCAACTTCATTTCCTGTGTTTGTGAGTAACGTGGGTGTTGTATCTCATTGTGTTCTCTGATGAGAAAAGACACGCTGACAAAGCAGTGAATGAGCACCAAGTGGTGTGACGAGAAAAGTATAATAAACACTTCCAAACATTTATCAAACTTTGAAAATGGAGAAAACAGGACATTCAGTCTTGCGCTTGTCCTTGAGGAACATAAAGAGAGTTCCGTTTATGTAGTGTGTCTTTTCTCAGACCGGTGTTCTTGGTGTTGATGTGGCTCTCTCTGCTGTCTCTCATTCTCCTGGTGTGTCTCTTGAGTTCATCCTCTCCCTCTCTCTCTCTGCTCCCTTCCCTCCCGCTTTGTGTCTTGTGTGTGCGTGCCACTTTGCGTGGCGCTCATGGCTGGCGGCACTACGGTAGGTGAACGGACGAACGGCTCAGCTCTTTGGCCGCCGAGTGCTAGCATATGCCGTGCGGGGCAGGGGCTGAATACTAAATGGCTCCCTGTTGAGTATTTAGTGCACCGCATAAGGTGTAAATCCCTGGCTGTGTACAAAACTTCATACTACACGGTTTTGGACATAGCAAAAAGTTTCTAGAACCTATGCAGTGTACTTTATTTCGAATAAGGAGCCATTTGGGATTTGGTCAGGGTTTGGCGGAATGGTCGTTGTAACTTCCTTGTTTTTTTTTTTTTAAAGCCTTTTGCTGTCAGTGCTTGACAAGAAAGCAAAACACAAAGAAAAAAAAACACAGGAAAGTTACAAAGCAAACGATTACATGAATTGAACAATAACGAGCAGAGTAAAGTTGATGATATGCGAATGAAATAACTCACTAATACTGACAGGTTATGGATTCTTGAGTCAAAAGGCAACCCATAAGACCCATAACAGTGAATGCATGTGTTAAAGGGCATAGCTATTTCATAGGAAAATTCTATGTGTAACAGCATTGGTGTCGGAATTATCATACGGAGCTTCTTTTAAAGAATTTATAATTCGGAGCTTCTTTTAAAGTCAGGATAAAGGGGTGGGTTAGACAACATGCAAATAAACATGGCAGTATTTGAATTGTAGCACTGTGCTGTGCCCTTTAATTTGCTGCTATAGGGAGATCATTAGGAATGGGCTCGAGACTTACAATTTCTTTGGTGGCACTCTGCTAGAGGCGCTCATAAACAAAAACAAGGCGTACATCATCCTCTTCTTCTCAATTCACAGAGCATTCATATTCCCACAAACACTATCGTAATGGGTTCTTATTATTTTACACCTAAAATCCAGATTCCTTAAAGGATGAATAATTTCTGATCCATTTAACTTACGTTCTACAAGAGACCCGCTTAACCGATTTTATCTCCTATTTTTAATTCACACTCACATGGAATTAAAACCTATGTATATACGTACATTGAAATGTAATAAATCTAGATCAGTTTAATAGAGTAATAAATGTAATGGCTAATTCAAAATTTACATATACAATGTGAAAAAAAAAATTATTCATGTTCGTTTTTCTGTGTATGGTTACTGTTGAAAAGAAGAAAAAAATATATAGAAGAAAGAAAGAAAATCACAGGTCAGCACTTTAACATCCAAAAATAGTACAATTGCATCTATTTCACTATAAAGCATTTTTGCTCGCTGGTTATTCCTGTGAGTATTACTGCATATCAGTGAATTAGATCATGCTCATGAGAAAATGGGCCAGGCAGGACTAAATTATACACAGCAATGTTGAACAGCAATTTCTGGAACTATTACTTTTAATTTGGTCTTGAAAACATGATGTTTAATAATGAACATGAACATGAATATGAACAACAACAACAAAAAAACATCTTTCAGCATGGTAAGTACAATTGGATGGGTTTGCTGATGATGTAGAAGAATAAAAAAAAACTATTACACAGATTAAATACATGTTTCAAAAGTGTTAGTAATCCAAATAAAATCCATACTTCATATGTGTTTAAAACGCATAAACGCTCAATACCGCTGGCTTCCATTCATGGTTAGATAGAGTTCTGGGTTTTCCATTAAACCCTGAAGTTAGGAACGTCATTATGTGCGATATTTCTATTGAACATCCAGAAAATGGTGTCACCAACAGAAATTGTGAGCTTAAGTCCGTTGCAACACCCAGCCCTGAATGACTGCATTGGTACGAGGCTGCTGTGACAGGCGTATGGTTAGGAGAGGCCGGTAGAAGCACACTTACTGCACCGAGAGGCTAACAGGAACCCTGAGCTTGTGGCATGCTGCAGACAGGAAGCATAAACATCTCTATACAAAATCCTTCTCTGACCCCATATCCAAATGCTTCCTCTTCCAGAAACAACAGGACGACGACGACGAAGACGGAGAGACCGGTTTAACCGAGGAAGAGAAAGAAGAAGAGGAAAAGGAGCAGGAGAAACTGGGCAAGCTGCAGTATTCTTTGGATTACGACTTCCAGGACAACAAGGTTCATTTGTTTCTCTGCTGCTTCAATAAATATGCTTTTTACTAAGTGTGGCTCATATAAACGTATCTCTGACTCGTCTGAAGGTCTTAAAGGCATTACATTTTGTACTGCATAACTGACATCAAGTATGAAGAGTCTTGTCAAACCATGTCCAATTTAAAAGGAACACCTCACATTCACATTCAGTATAAGATGCACATGCATAAGATGATACAATTACAGAACAAGAGCTAGAGGTTCTATGTTCAAATCAAATGTCAGAAAAGGAAATATATATATAATGTATATATGTTTAAAAAAAAAAAAACAATCTTCACAAACATTTTCCCATCTTCAACTGTCCAGTTTCAGTTTCCAGTTTCTGTGCCCACTGTAACCTCCGATTCTTTTTCTTTGCTATGAAAGTGGTCCCTGATGTGGTCCTGCGCTGCTGTTCTTAAATCTTACCTTCCTTAATATTTAACATGTGCATATTCATATGATTTCCTGCCTACCATGGATGTAAAGGGTCATTATATGAGTACATTTCCCTCCCAGTGAGCTTGAACCAGTCTGGTTGTTGTCCTCTGACTTCTCTCACAGAGCTGCTGTGCATTGGATGTTTATTTGTGTGTAAATGCTAGAGTCTGTTGTGAGTGAAAATTGATTATGTGAAATATTTCAACCAGCTCAATAATTTGAGAGATCACTGAGATTTTCCCTCATACTGATGTTTGATGTGAACATTACCATAAGCTCTTGTCTTGTATCTGTACGCTTGTGTACAATGTAATGCTGCTACACTGGCTGATCTGCATGTGTTCCTAATAAAGTCTTTATAGATATACTGACTATCCATTTTGAAAATGCAGCGAACTCATTTGGGACTGTCCTTCAAACTGTATCTTAAAGTCTTGCTCTCTTTCTCCCAGC
>JAOTRN010000017.1:8193838-8207551 GCA_028566695.1 Bagroides melapterus
CAGTGCGGAAGTGTCCCATTTCACCGATCATCAACCAGAAGCAGAATGGAGAGGGGTCAGGATCACTGGTCGAGATCAGAAACGAGGCTGTACTCAGTTCATAAGTTCAATATTATAAGTGTAGTGAGAGTACAGTTAAAAAAAAGCAGACTGTCTGGACCACAATTTGCTTTTAAGCCTGAGGCATGAAACAAGGACTAAAGTTGTTTTGGCTTTTCTGTCAAAAGTAGTATGATGTGCCTTAAAAGCAAGAGACAATTTTATAATGGAAATATGATGAAAGAAATATGAGTAAACATCCAACAGGAGTCTAGATATTGCTCATGTATAGAGCTGACTGTAATGATCACAACTGTAACTGTGACCTAACTGGGATGATTACTAAAGGGCAGATTTTTTATAATTAAATAAAATGGCTTCCACACTCATTATTCAGAACCTTCTAAAATAGAAATAAATAATCCTATTATTTTGCATTTCTGGAGGTTTATATGACTTATAAGACACTGGAATCTGTAATGGATGTTGACAGAAACTAGGAGCCAGTGTAGTTTATTGATTATAGGAGTGTACGCAGATTTAGCAGTGAGTGATCTGCTGTATGTTTCAGACAGGATACAGATAAGGAATAACAGGAATAACATGCAAGTGATAATGAATGCATGGACCAAAGTTGTAGCATGTCTCTAATGAGCAAGCTGCCAGAAGCTACAGAGGCAAGGAAAAACACACTGTGACAATATGAGGAAGAAAATCTGAGCGGTACGACACTCAAAAGGAAAGCCATCCTTATCTGAGCGATACAGGATAGTGGGATTTTAAACAAATTTCCCTCTTTTTATAACTGTGTACAATAACGTGCTATTGCATAACCAGGAAATTTATTCTAGTATTAAAATAAAGTTACAACCTGTTCACTGATGGAGACTTGAGTGAAAAACTGTACATGGCAGTTGCAAGTCCTAAGCTATCAAAGCAAAATGTTTGTATCAGTTGCAGTCTTAAATGCATCTTTGTGGTTTTTAAGTGGTAGCATCCACAATAATCTCTCTCTATATAGATGTGGTTGATTTTGCTTAAATAAATCTGACTCTCAGCAAAACCCTAAAACCAGATTGTGATCCTGTGTAATGTTACTCAAGAAAAAAGTAAACAATGAAAAAAAAAAGAGCCGAGAACTGATCCCTGGGGATCACCCCCAAGCTATAGTAGCAGTGTCAGATTTTAGTTTACTGATTGTAACCAAAAAGATGTCTGTTAATAAGATAAGATTTGAGCCAAGCATGAGCAATATCTATAACACCACCGGCTGAGAGATAGGAAATGAGATTGTTGTGATGTTTTGTACTGAAGACAGCAAAGAGGTCATAAAGATGCAGAATACTGATGACCTCAGAGTCAGAGATGAGACCGCAAGAGAACCAGAGCAGCACCGGTACTGTGTGCTAGTGGAGACGGGTGTCAGAGCAGAAAAGTTTCAGAAAGATGATTATCATTTAGGAAGGTTTGTGACTATGAGGCTATAAATCTTCCCTACACTTTAGCCAGGAATGGTCCGCTTTCGAATAAGACAGGGTCAAGATGCGATCTCTTAAATTTGTTTTTTGATAATTGCGGATTTAAGAGCAGTAGGGACATATCCTGAGTGAAGGAGCACGTTAATGAGATGACAGATGGGTGTGGAGATGACAGAGACACGTTTTAAGGAACAGAGCAACGGCAAAATCAAGCAGGCAGGAAGATGCATTAGGTTTAGCGATAAGATCAGAGATGGTGCTTGAGTCAGTAAAAAAAAGCTGTTAAGAGTTTATCTGGGGTTCTTAAGGACCATATCGCTGTTTTTTTGGGTGAAGAGGAGATTGCATGGCGACACTGATGAATTTTACTCGTTTTGTTCATTCATTAAGGAAGCTGAGAATTGTGTCACAGCAGGTTTTTTTTAATAACAGCAAAGGGGGGGTTTGGGAATGTGGCCAGTTTCACTGATTATGAGGCAAAATTCAGCATGCAGTGCTCAGGAGTAAACTAAACTAAATAGGGGGAAAAAACAATGACTGTGATCAGAAACCTAAATGACAGACCCAAAGATACAATATGTTAGCTTGAGTGTGTGATTGTGAGTAAAGAAATCACATTGAAACATAAAATGACATTATTTTCAGTTACAATAACTTGTACCAACATAAATTCCTATAGCACGAAAATTGAGCGGGTGAAAGATTAACAGGAAAAGCAGTAGCTGGGATTAGAAAAATAATATTTAATGCTGTTATTCGATTAATACACACAGTGACTTGTATTATTAGAAATAAGTGAGTTTAATTCTACTTCCCTTTCCCTTCTATCCGAATCTTGTTAGGTGTTTATCTGGACAGGGTGTGGGGGCATTGAGATGTCTATAGTTATCCATGTGTCAGTGAAAAAAAAAAACACACCCATGGATTTCTGCACCAAAATTTGATTGAAGCGTGCTGACAGAAGGTGACAGCTAAGTGTCACTGCAGAAGTTCGAAAAAGTTTGCTCGGATTCACCACCCACTGCAAACATGCTTGATATGCTGGTGAAAATCTGCTTCTGACTTTTATTTCTTAACATTATTTCATTTTATTTCATTTATTAACATTATGCAAAAATGTGTGTCTGAATATTATATAAATGGTTAAACATAAATTTATCAAATAGAACGATGATTTAATTTTTTGTTTTTACTAGCAAACGGAAGTAAAAATAAAATGGTGCAATCGTATCGTGTTTGATCTGGAACACTTAGGTTATATAGGCTAGATCATGAGTATATAGTGCTACGACATTGAATTACTTTTGGAAGTCATTAGTGTTAAATACAAACAAGTCTGCAGCATGGCTTATCTCACTTTGCTGAAGGTTGTTGCTCATCGTGCGACTCAGAGAGAGAAGATTTTCAGGGTCAGGACTTTTTTTTTCTTTCTGAAATCTCTAAATGGCTTATCAGCAGCGGCCGATTCCAGAAACTAATGCTGATGAATTTGTGCTATCAGCTGGGGCGTAACCTGGAGAGGGAAACAATGCGTACAAATTCAATACCTGTGAAAGTCCTTTCAACCAGATCATTTTTAGGCCACAGACACTTTTAAAGAGATCCTTTGGATATAGCAGATGCATCACAACCATCATTGAGTGCAAGATGCTGCCATTTTTTTTGCCTTATTCTTTAGGCACGTCCCTTATCCCAAAGTATACATGTGAGGCAAATTCCATGCATTCGCTGGCTTTCCCACCATCAGATTATTGAGGGGTTACAAACACAGAGGAATATTAACCAGCACTGTCTCTTGGTCAAAATAAAAATCTGTGCTCTCTGTCAGTTTCTGCATTGCACTAGCAAAACATTCCTTTTTTAAAATTTGACGCCAAGCATAGTTAATTGTAGTGGTTGTGTCTGAATTTGAGAAAGTGGATTCACCTCATTCTTAATCCCTCTCCCCTCTACGTCTCATTTTCTCCCCCAATTCGGTTGCCTGCACTTTCGCTCACTAGTCAGCTCTCCCAATCATAAGAAAACTGCCAGTTAGAAGGGTGAAGTCTAACACATGCTCCTCTGAGACATGTGAAGCCAGCCAGCGGCATCATTTTTAATTATATCACACACTTTGAAGAAATCTCTAGCCATCGTCCTTCACAAACAGACACCTCACTATTGGTTAGTGTCACTCCGATTGAGACAGTAATAACGTCCCTCCCACCCAGACGGCACAACCAGTATTATTCCCTTGGACCCTGGGTACAGATGGCTTGGCTATCTTCTGGATTTCATCCCCATGCTCACCTGACAACAGAGCAAATGCTTTGCTATTTCACAGATTGGTAGCCATGTATCCCAGTATTTATTGTGTCTGGGACATCTTTATTTTATGCGAAAGAACAAATTTTATAATATTTCACTATTATATGTTGATCTCAGCCCCATTTTCTCTCCAATTTGGTCACCTGCAATTCCCACTCACCAGCCAGCCCTCGCTATTATATGCTATCTGACAACTAAGAAGGTTGAAGACAAACAATTACTTCCTCTGAGACACATGAAGCCAGCCAGTCACACACTTTGAGGAAAGTGCTATCCATCGTCTTCCACATAAACAAGCTTGCCGACCAGACGTTTGTGATCTCATGACGATAAAGCGAATGATTTGTTAGCCATTAATCCCAATTTTTAGTGTTTGAGACTTTTTTATGCATAAGAAACAATTTCTTTGCCATTTTAATATTTTTGAATGAATTTTAATCCTGTCTTTTTCTTGCTAACTAGAAAATCCTTGTGGTGGTCACCGTCTTTGACTACGATAAGATTGGTAAGAACGATGCCATCGGAAAGATCTTCATCGGCAGCAAGGCCTCGGGCACAGAGCTAAAGCACTGGTCCGACATGCTGGCCAACCCACGCCGCCCTATCGCTCAGTGGCACACCCTGAAAGAAGAAGAGGACATAGACGCCACGCTGGCTGGTCTTCACGCCAAGAAGTAACTTCACCTCTCTACTAATTCAACTAATCAACTAACCTTCCTCCTCAACCCATCCAAACCCAGCCACCACTGCATGAACGCGGACCAACCACTGCCCATGTCTACTCCGAATAATGTTCAGAATAATGTACTTGAAAAAGTTAACATTGCTGAATGTGAAAACGCCATGTCTCCCCAAAAACCAGTTCATCCTGTAGTGTACTGTGTACTGAGTGGAAGTGTGGTTGAAGGAGACATGTTTTGTCGTCCCAAAGCGGTTTTCAATTTGTCATCCCATGCTTCCGCAACAGCGGGATATTTGCACATGGAGTCATATAGCTTTCATAACACAGACATGCCATCTTCATCTTGGTCAGTTACCATCAACAAAGTAAATCAATTCAAATAAATAAGATCCTTGCGTGTATATAAGAGCAAGAAATTGCTAATATATATATATATATTACCTGACTACCTGAAAAAATATATTGAAATACTACAGGAATAATATATATGAACAATTCTATTCTATTCTATATTTTTCACACCTTATGTATCAATATTTATAGGTTTCAGTAAATGATCTCTAGCCAACAACGTCACATTTGTTGACACAACTTAAACACTGAAAGGCTTTCAACTGGTTCTCTGTGCTGGGATTCGAGACTAAAACCATGGCTAACGAATATACAATTTACACAATTTAGCTTTTACACCAGTAGCTACATAATGCTCATGAGAAGTGAGGTACATCCAATGAAATTGTTTACATAGTGTATGTAAATCTTTACGGCTGCTAGACTCGACTTTAGCGTTTAGATCAGGTTCTAAAGGTTAAATGTACTTTTGAGACGAAGGAAGAATCAGGGCTACTGTTTCATTTATTTATTTCTCTGTTTATTTATTTCTTAGTTTATTTATTTTGGAGAGATTTACAGCTCTATTAACATGGTGTCCTACCTGTTGGAAAACAGTCTAATAAGACAAATTAAATAATAGTACAATACACTATATCTAAATCTTTAAATCTGATCTAGAGAGGATTAAATGCTAGCGTTTTTTAAGGATTTTAATAGAGATTATCCTTGTGATATTGCCTTATTTAATAAACTAAATTCATTAATATTAACGTACCATTTACACTCCACTTAAACTGACCAAGAATGCTTTGTGAGAACAAATCAATCGCCATGGCCTAATATGGATATTAATTCACGGACGCTTCAAATCCATTTTCCATTCTCTTGATTGGTGTAATATAAAGTATATAATAATACAGTTTAAGCCTCTGATTAGTTCACTGCCTTGTTTGTTTGAAGGAACTTTGCCTATGACCCCAAACAAACCCATTCAACATCATTCAGTCAGAAAACATTTGCCATTTGAAATGCCAAAGTAATAACGCAGGTTTAATAATAGGAAGGGACGCAGTTCACTGGAGATGTGACAAACATGGTCTCGTCTCCGCTGTTTCATGTTAGAAGGGACAAAACGAGGCGATAGGCAACACTTAGTTCAGTCCATAGACGGGCACTTCTTTCCCTCTGCTCTCCTCTAATTGTGCTGTACATATGCGTTGATAAAACTTTGTTAATACAGCATGTGTCTATACCTTGATGTACATAGAAGCATGTTTTGAAGATAGAGCATATATTGTGTATGTGTGGCATTTGTCATTTTGATAATAAAACGTAGAGGAAAAATACAACGACTGCACATTTTATTAAATTCCCCACAGCGGGTATAGGAATTATTGTAAATCTTTAGCTGAAGATTTAAAGCCTTTCAGGTTACTTTATTTTCCTTTCGATCTGAGGAGTGTTACTCGGAGCTGTGTGCAAATTTTGTTTTATTCGACTGTGCCATATTTATTGTGGTTGTGTTTTGTGATTTGATTGTTAATTTATGAGCTTTGTCATGCTTTCTTTATGGTCATGTTATGTCCAATCTCTATGTCTTTGTTATTTCTTTTCTGCTTTTCTGTCCGATACGTTACGTTACGTTACGTTACGTTTGTGAATACGATGTTCCGTTTTTTGTCGTTGTTTTTTTTTCAATGTTTTTCTGGTTAAAGAAATCTGTGTGTATTTACAGTAAGGAAAGCTAAGTCAGAAGCCATATGTGTGGTCCCTTTTCCACAAAACCTAATAATCGTAGAACGAGAACATGTACCTCAGTGACAAAAAAAAAAAAAAAAAAAGATCACACACTCTTTGTACATCCCGTTGATTTAAAAGATGTGAAAGGAAATGTGAGATTTAAAATATATATATATAAGTAGCTGTCTGTTGAAAGGCAGTGTAATGATTTCTTTTGTTTTAAACAGCAGATCACAGGATTCAAATCATGCTTAAACCAGTTCATGCGCACATGTTGTTAGTCATAGAGTATTCGTCTGTTAGTAGTAGCTATCCCTCCATCTGTGTAATCCAAAACAAATTGATTTGGTGTTTCACATTAATCAGTACACAAATGCTTGCAAAAAGATATGATTAGTAGAACAAGTACAGTTCTAGTGATCCACATGTAACAGTGGCATGATTTTATTATGCAATGTGTGTCTATGTTAGTGTATGCCTGCGCGTGTGTGTGTGTGTGTGTGTGTGTCAAAAAAGTATTTACATTAATCAAGGTTTGAAGGTCGCCAGATGGCTGACAGTCGTTTATGAGTGTCTTATAATTGATGAGAAGAAAACCTATCACTATAGATTATTAATACAAAAAATGTTGTTGTAAAAACCTGTTATTTAATGTAACACGTGATCCTTTGTTTTCTTCCTGACATCCGATGAGTTCTTTGAACGAGCCTACGCATTATTTCATGTAGGAGTTACGCCATTATGTGTGGGCCTTTTTACCAGATTAAAATGAGGACAGTTTCATGTCTGTCTTTGGGGTGGCAAATCTGTGACGCCTACTGTGAAAAAAGCATTTTCTTTTATTTTCAACTTGTGTGTATGGAGTGAGTCCAAAACCCCTAATAGGCCTTGTCTTTGGTTTCATGCTTTGCATCATGGAAAGTCTAGAAAATGGATTTATTTATTGGTTTGCTTATTTATTTATTTATTTCATCTTGAATGCCTTGTTTTCTAAAGTTCCATCAAAGCTTTGTTTTGTGTCTGGAACTTTTGCTTTAAAGTGATTTTTATCTCTTTAAGTCATGTCCAGCTGCCATGGACTTCTGTGCTGCTGCTTAGGACGTTGCAATAGGACCAATGAAGAAAAAAAAATGTCTTCATCATCCTTTTTTTGTTGTTTTTTTGTTTTTATATGTGTGACCACGATTGAAAAGCTACAGGGGATCATTACACCCCTGCCAAGCAGACAACAAAATCCCAGTCTTCCCTGGGACACTGGATGCCAGATGACTGGCCCCTTGCCCATGCTGAGACATTTAATTTCACCACCTGTCCGGCCCATATTGACGGCAAACCCTTTGCCTACACCGTAATGTCTACACATGCTTACTAACATGATCTAACACCCTTGTTCTCTGTATTCATTTCATGGTGGACCCACGTAAAGACGTTTCCAAAGACCTGCTCGTCCTCGTCCATTGTGTCTCGTGTAGAGGTACCTGTGTCAGTGATTCCTTTTGTGGATGCTTTGGCATGCTTTTATCTCTTACAGAGGATCCCATTTACTATCAGAAGATAAGCTTTTGCTACTCCTGTAGGTTATTGTCATTCTGTAAACCAATAATGTCAGTACTTGAAGAGATACCAGCCACTTAAAAAAAAAGGTCTACATGCAGATTCATCCATTGGTTATCGACTAGCTAATCATATGAAATAAAGCCTTTTAAATATCTTTGCGTCGAGTAGTATGTCAGTTGTCAACTACATTCCTAACTTAAAGGGATATGGGACATGGTCTTATCTAATGCCTGCAAAGCGAGAAATAACGCTGGGAATTGTATTAAAGTAGATTATATTCAATTCATTGGAATAGAGCTTACATCATGCTTGAGCAATGCACTTCTGAATTATCTTTATCATATATAAATCCCAAAAGTGAATTCTAGCATATTGTAATTTCCACTACATCCATTTAATAGCATCGTTTTGGTCAAAATAATTAGGGTTTCATTATTGGCAGACATTCAAGTCATTTTTAAAAACTTCTTTTTAATTTGAAGCACAAATTAAGGAAAGTTAAGAAACTATTCTATGTTTAAAAAGTGATGCATGAAAGAGAAGAGAACTACTAAGACTAGCATCAGTCGCACTACAGAACTAGCTGAGTCACTGGCTTTCTTGAAACGACGGTTGGAGACCTACCTCTTCATGAGGTACTTGCACACTTTCTCCCCTGTTTGTTGCATGTACTAAAAAAAAATACATTGAACAGTGTTTTAGGCTCATGGTATCTTAAGTCTGTAACCTAGTGAACCAGAGTGAATGTAATCAATGATTAAAAGCACTTTTGTACGTCACTCTGGATAAGGGCGTCTGCCAAATGATGTAAATGTGAACTGCTGAATTAACCCGACTCTCTCATTTAGGATTCATTTTAATCTGGGATTTCAGATACAAAGATTAGCGTTACAGTTCCTCCGACTCGACAGTTCATGTGCTGAGATTTATTGTATTGTCAGGATTGTTTTTGTTACTCCGCAGGGTTTAGATGAAGGCACTGGTATTTGTCGCTTTGACTTCCACATCCACAGCAAACTCCTACAACATTGCTGCAGCCTACAAACACGGCCTCCCCAAAATACACTGCCCAAGACACAAGAATGCCCTTATCCAGAGCACCTTATATTTATCTCATTTCTACATCTGAGCCGTTGAGGGTTAAATGGTCCAGCAGTGGAGATTTGGTGTTCTTGGGATTTGAACTCAATTCTGTTCAGTAGTCCTGTTCTCAGTCTCTCTCTCTCTCTCTCTCTCTCTCTCTCTCTCACACACACACACACACACACACACACATCTGGCAGTGTAAATTATAATGGCAGGTATAGCGGTTCGAGCCCTTGGTCAGAATATGTGTAACACTATTTCAGTCCCATTCTGGTTGAGAGGTAACACTGAGTGTGTCTATTATCTGACATTAATAATACAGAGGTCGACTGAACTCAATACAAATGCAGAGAAAGTTTATGAAGACAAACACAAACAAAAAAATTGTATTCCAAAGACAGACAAAGGTCAGGCAATTTGCAAAAGATTCAAAAATAACAGCAAAGCAAAAGGCAAAAAATAAATAAATAAATAAATAATAACACATAAGAGTAAAAGGATTGGTTAAGTCAGATTCTGTTCATTTGCTATTTGTAACATTTTTTCTGTCACCATCCATTTCATTAGGAACATCTGAACTGCCAAATCATGCTTTATTCTAAATAGACAATCATGCGGTGGCAGCACTGCAAAAACTGTCTGTAAAAATCAGAATGGGGAAAAGTGTGATCACTGTGACATGCTATAGTTGATATCAGATTGGATGATTTAAGTATTTCAGAAACTGCTGAGCTGGGATTTTCACACATCAGTCTGTAGAGTTTACACAGAATTGTGTGTGGGTGGGTGTGTGGGTGTGGGGGGGGGGCGTTAAGAGATGAGTGTTGAAATCTCAGGAGGTTTCTGAAAAACAACCATGCCATGGTTAAAGTGACAGAGATCACACTCTTTGCCTGTTCTGATGTCTGTGTGAAAAGAAAATACATCAAGTGGGTTGAAACAAAAGGCTGGGGCTGATTTTATTTTTTTTTATTCTGACTGTAGATCCATGCAGTGAATCCGTACAGTGACACACTGGTTAGTGTCTGAATTTGTGCTCATTTATTTACTCCCACTTCACTGCAACATCCATGAAATCAGAAGTGACAGAGAAGACACACTTATAATACAACAGTGGGTGTGATGAACATGAACGCAGTAGATTACTTTCTCGCTCACTCTTTCTGCCGTCGCTGGAGACGACACTGGAAACAAACATTGCCTAATCGAAGTACATATTCAATAAAGGTTCAAAACGACTGAACCATAAAATTGTGTTTTGGTTTGAATAAAGCTTTTCTGTTTAACGTGCCTGCTGTACAGATGAGACATGAGACCATTACAAACCTGTTAAAGGTGAAAAAAAAATCACAATCACTTATGAGGCTGTCAGTCCGTATTTTAGCGATTGTGTTTATACAGGCGTGTTTTTTTCCGTTTTTGATGAGATAATGCTCAACCATAATTTTATCATAGGAACACCGATTTAATGGTAGGTAGAAGAATATTTTTGTACTCCCATTTATTATCATGGCCATACTTTTTGTAATCACAGTATGAGCTGCAAAAAAAATCACTCACGCAAAAAGTGAAAGAATAATTTGCGCTACATTCATTGCAATTGCAATTCACGCTACAGACAGCGCAGATCTCTTACATCCTTACAACTTACATCCAGTCGAAGTGTCAAGTTAATAATTTCATATAAACGATCGGACTTGCGAAGAACTGCCACAAAACATAAACAGGTGCTGATCATGTAGGTAAAAAAAATGGTAAAATGAACTGGTTCAGCTGTCTATTATTTTGTCTTATGAACATTATGCAAACATTTGTTATGTGAAATAGCTTATTCAGGGCAGAGCTGAATACAAAAGCAAACAGCAATTTATTAGACCGTCTTATTTCTGTCTATATCCGTCTTTTCCGTTTTATATTCCGTCTACTATTAAACAATTAACATTTTTTAGATTAAGCCCAAAAGGTGTATGAGCTTATGACCCTAAACCGTACCGATTGTTTTAAATCCGACTGACTTAAATCCATTCAGCAGTGTGGAATTTAAGAAGCAGAGAATTCCTGGACACTTTTAATCTGTGTCGGAAACGTTAGGTCCGTTCAGTGAACATCTTATTCAAATAAAGAATCTGAATAATTCTCTGAACATTGTGCCAGTAATGAATTAAACCTTGAATAGAGGGCTAGTTATCTTTTCCAGAGGCAGACACGTGCACAGAAAAGCCCTGTGGTTATTTTTGTTCATCGACTCCTCTTCACCAGGCCACATGAACAATTTCATGCCTTCTTTCTGCACCGTCAAGATTTTTTTCTTTTCTTTTTTCTTTTTTCTTTTTTTTTTTGTCAGTAGCACATTTCTATGCAGTTTCACTGATGTGGAAAATACTGGACACTCTACAGTACGCCATGTGCTGTGAATCATTCTTCTTGTACAATTTCATTGTCTTCCAAGGACAAATATGTTAGTGTCAAAGAGGAACACAACTATTTCAGGATTTCCAAAAATAATTGGCTGTGTGGGTGGAATATAGATTCCCTTCACAGCACCACAGGAAACCCGAATACCATCATGTAAATAAGCATTTTTACCCCACAACATCAATATGCGTGTAATGACAGAGTTTGAAGTAAATATTTCAGTTCAGATATGATTGTAACCACTTCTCTGTTACTAAAATCATATGTGATTGAAGGCCTGACTTTGGAAATGATTTGAGGCTTCAACAACACCTTTAAAACTGTGACCACAGACTGAATTTATGAATCTGAAAGTCTGATTTGGGCAGATCACAAATTACTGAATTAATTGTAATTGCAATTAAATGGAATAAACTACACTGCTGTTTTAGTTTTTAAAATTAGAAGGCGTTTTTTCCACACACCTGATAGAAAAAAGGATATATACACTATATTGCCAAATATTTTTGGGAACCCCTCCAAATCATTGAATTCAGGTGTTTCAATAGCTTCAATAGATTCAGGTGTATGAAAATCAAGCACCTAGGCATATAGGAACTTTCTTTCAAAGTCTTGTGGAAGAATGAGTTCAAGTGTAGTCAGCTGATAGGTTTCCACCTGTCCATTAGTGAAATGTCCTCACTACTAAACATTCCACGTTCAACTGTTAGTGGTATAACAAAGTGGAAATAATTTAGAACAACAGCAATTCAGTAAAGTGGTAGGCCATGTAAAATCACAGAGAGAGGTCAGAGCATCCTGAGGCTTACAGTGTGCAGAAGTCGCCAACTTTCTTCAGTGTCAATAACTACAGACCTCCAAAGTTTGTGTGGCCTTCAGATTAGCTCAAGAACAGTGTGTAAGGAATGGGTTTGCATGGCCAAGCAGCTGTATCCTAGCCTTTCATCACTAAGTACAATGCAAAGGAACTCTGGCCTGCTCATAGTCCTGACCTCAACCTGTTAGAACACCTTTGGGGTGAATTAGAGTGGAGACTGCGCTGTTAGAGGAACGGTCAAAACGTCCCATAAACACACTCATAAACCTTGTGGAAAGCCTTCCCAGAAGAGTCGAAGCTGTTATTGCTAAAACGGGTGGACCAACTCCGTATTAAATTCCTACGGATTAAGAATTGAATGTCATTAAAGTTCATGCACGTGTAAAGGCAGACGTCCCAAACTTTTTGCCAATATAAGTGGATATGAGAGGCATCCTTTTTTTCTCTGTGTAAATTTGTCATTTTGATTACATCTGAAAGCCCCAAAAAACAATAATGTACAGTGTACAGTTATGTACAATTAATACACACACTCATGTACACACGCGCACACACACACACACTCACACACACACACACACTATTTGTTGTGTCACTATTAACTGTACACATTATTTTCTTTTGGTGCGTTCAATATATATATTAGTTTGGTGTATGTTTGTGTGTATTATACTGTATGCACAGAGAAGCAGATAGAAATGAAATATTTCCGTGTTCTAAAGTATGCACATATGTGTATTTATGTGAAAAAAGGCCTTGTTGGCCTTGTTTGAGGCAACCACAAAAATACTTTTTAAGTGGCTCCAATTAATTATTCATTATCCTTCTTATATATTTTCCTCTTTTGATTTTCTGTACTCCTCTCCAAAGTATACCCTTATAGTGCTCTGTAAAATCAGAATCCATATAACAAAAGGCTAGTAATAAAAAAAATCAAAGAATCACACACAAAATCTGAACAGAAACATCTAGCGTATCAAGCTTAAAAAAAAACAAAAAAAAACACAGCCAAATGATATCTGAATATAAGATTCAGACTCACCTCCTCAAAGAAGGATTTTCTTTCATTTTTTTAAAATGAAATCACTACTGAATTCTGAAAATGTGACCTAAAGAAATGTGTTAAACAATTCACATAAAATTCTTAGCAATTCTATTCAGCTGTGATGAAACAATTTATTTTCTACAGTACTGTGCAAAAGTCTTAGGCACCATATTATCTGTAGTACAAATTTTGTTCTATAAGTTTATGATGTCTG
>JAOTRN010000017.1:8257774-8276898 GCA_028566695.1 Bagroides melapterus
AACCTAGTGCAAGCAGTGCAGACAGAAAACAACCAGACAGTGCAGACAGACAATACAAAAACACAAGACATGACACAATAGACAAAAAAAAAAAAGAATCAATTATGCATGAAAACATAGGACCTGACTGCAGAAAAATGGCAGCAGGTGATCTGGACTGATGAGGGGAAAATATGAAATATCTGGCTTTAGAAGGAGGCAGGTTGTTTGCTGAAGAGCTGGAGAGAGGTACTATAATGATTGTCTGCAGGCAGACAGTGAAGTATGGTCAAGGTTCCTTGGAAGTTTGGGGCTGAATTTCTACAAATGGGATCATATCATCAGGGAGGAATCTGATTGGCCGCAAATTTATTCTGCGACAGGACAACAAACCCAGACATACAGCCAACATCATTAAGAACCATCTTCAGCAAAGAGAAGAACAAGGAGGTCTAGAAATTGTCTCAACATCATCAAATGTGTCTTGGTTTACATGCAGAGACAGAAGGATTTGAGGCAGCCTACATCTACAGATCTGTACTTAGTTCTATAAAATGTTTTGAACAACCTACCTGCTGAGTTCCGTCAAAACCTGTGGGCAAGTATACCAGGAAGAATTAATGCTGTTTTGCATTAAAGTCACAGCAAATATTAATTTGTTGTGTATTTCTCATCTGTTCAGCTACTTTCCAAATAAAAAAAACAGAACTAAAACTATTAACACTTCTGTGACATGCAGTGGCCAAAGAGTACGTGCATTTGACTGAAAACATACTGAGTTGTAAAGTTTATTTATTAAAAGCAGAAAAAGATGCCATTTGTCATCCGATTCTTTACTCCTCAAGGCATTCAGGAGTTCTCAAAGCTTTTGTAGCCTGAAACTGCTGTAAGTGTAACATAAATACTACAGATAATTCCGTGAATATTAATTATACAATATTACATATATAATGGGGATGGATAGTTGGATGGGGATGGATAGTTATTAGAGCTTTCACTGAGGGAACACATTCAGTCAAAGGTGAAATTACAATTAGTTTAGAACTAAAAAAAATATATAAAAACGTAATAAATTAATTATATAATAATAATAATAATACAACAAAACAACAACAACTCCCTGGATACGCTTCCCCAATTTTGAGAAGAACGGTTTTACATAAATATAAAAAGTTTCTGGAAGAGAAGAGAAGCTTATGAACTGCCTGAAGGCAGAAATTACCAGTATGGGGTAGGCGAGTTTGACGCTCTGTTCAGGAAGTGACAGATACACCTCTGCCAAACAACACTTAACCGAGTACACCGTCACACTGAATAGTGCGCGTTATACTTAACTAGTTACATACTCAGATAAAACTAGAGCACTGAACAGTCACAGATTTGGACTGCACAAAACTTTGAACGAGTCATTTTACATGTAACCAGTGAAATACCATTGAACACGTCAAATCCTGGTTTAATGGCTAAGTAAAAGTGATAGACTCACGAGAGAGAGAGAGAGAGAGAGAGAGAGAGAGAGAGTTTCCTCCCCCGTGTGACTCACCATGGTCTGAACCTGCTGCTGCTCACCAGCGTCCTGCTGAAGCCACTCTCTCCGTCCCTCACTCCTGTGCGCTCCCATTACTACACCGTACACTGCTTTAAGTTCCCTCAACTGCTTTTTTTTCCCCTCTTATTTTTCAGCACCGAAACAAAGTAACGGCGAGAGTTCAGGGTCTTTCGGTTCGACTCACTCTTACGTGCCTAGCTAGTTTAATACGAGGTGACAGCGAGCCAGAGCAATTTCATCTATTAAACAAATCGTCTGACGCTATTCCGTTATGCAATTATAAAAAATTTATTTGCCACATTCTAAAATGTACACTGAATTATATTTCAGTTTTACACAAATGAACACACTCCCTTGACACGATGCTATTTCCTCGAGCGAGCCCCAAAAATTACTAGTCTGTAGTAAAATGACTTCAATAATCAACTTCCGGTTAAATGCAGTGTTTTTCAAACTAAAAGTCTGCGCATGCGCATTTATGTCGAGCCATGTCTAGCCGATGAGGTTATTTGTACCAGCTATTCCGCCATTAGAGTAGAGACATTTCCAGTGCGGTTTTAGATTGGAGAAGGCAAGGACTGAGAGATTTATTCATGCGGCTTTATATAGTAAGCGAAACTGAATACAACCATAAAATGGGGAAGAATAAAAGTAACACTTTCTGATGATGAAAGGCCACTTCAGTGCATAATAAGAATATGAAGAAAAAATAAGTAATAAACTTATTGAGCTTCCTCTGCTTCAATAAGTAGATTCAAAATATAGAGGTTTGGATATCATACACTCCTTTCACCTTGTTCCAAGAATTTACTAAGAACAAAACTAAGATGTGTATATATTGTACTGAATGTACTGACTTAAAAGACATCCTGGAACAGTAAACTGATGACTAACGCTGAGAAAATGTTTTCAGAAATTCCGACGTCCTACATCAGCTTCAGCGGTGCTTCACAAACAAAAACAATGACTAAATAGCCTAAAATCACTTACAGCTTCAGAAATATTTGAGAGAGAATCAGTAAAAACACATCTGACAAAGCCTATAAGCACTATACATTTAATTATCTCTTTTGTGATTGTGACAAATGGGATCAAGCAAAAGAACCTAAACAGAACACATACAACATTGAAATATAAAAATAACAAATCATTTTTGCTGGTTACACTATGCAGTACTGTTCATACACAGTTCTACTATTACATACAAGATAGATTTCTCCTCTTTCTCGGTAATCACTTTGGTTTAGTTTAAAATGACTTCTATTTAATAAATTGTATAATTCATAAACAAATTTGTTTAATTAAAAGAAATAAAAAGCATGGGGAGAAAGACATGAATACTTTTTCCAAAAGAGCTCACTCTACAACTGTGGCAGAAAAACAAACAAACAAAAAACAAACTTCATAATGCTTTTCTGTACAATATCTACAGTTTTGCTGGTGATGGGAAACACCCCAGGAATGAGAAAGCCAGATAAAGACTTCATAAAAGGTGAGTTACTACCTTCGGGGGAGTCGGATGTTAGCAATGATCAGCAAGCTGCCAAAACTGTGTACTGCTATAATGGCGAGAGTGCATGAGCCGTCCTTCAAGCGAAACGCTTGAAGCGATTACAATTCATTACTTTAAAAAGAAGACAGGTATATACACAGAGAAGTGAGAAAAATACAACAGAAAAATTAGGTCTAAGGATGCTTATCGATCCGATCACGTTTCTAATAGCAAGAAAGCCGATTCCAACATAACGTTTGACAAATTGAACAAGAATGTTGGGAGTAGAGAAGAATTAATCCGATCCTTGTTCTAAACCTAGAACTAGAGAGAAAACTAAGGATCATCTCTTTGACCCTTTTTATCTTTTCTTCTTGTTAAATTTACATTCATTGTGCTGCCCAGTGATCAGGTTCAATCTCGTTCTGGAGTAAACGCACAATTACAAACATATTTGTAACTTCGCAGAAAGAAAAATAAACCAAGGCATTTAGTAATAATATGTCTAAGGCTCAAATTAAGACAGTAGGATGGATTCTACAAGATGGATGGATGGACAGTAAGTATTGCCGAAATGCAATATCGCGTACATACGTCACGTGTAAGCTTTTTAGGGTCAACCTATTGCTTTCTCTGGAAATCTTCACTGAGACCTACAAGAAAAAAGAGTGACTAATTAAGGGTGGAAGTTATATTATCCACTCAGAAACTTCGTGTTCAGCACAGTCCATGCTACCGAACCCTTCTGAAAGCACGACAAAGAGTAACAAAACTGCAATGTCCAACAAAATAAAGTCAACTGGATTCATCTTTGTCCTCTGTGCACAATTTTCAAGAACAAAGAGTGGAGCTATAACACGCTGAAACCGATTACTATCTATTTGAAGAGATCTGGTTAACTTCTTTGCATCCTGAACCCCACCATAAGAGGAACTGCTCACAGGTGAATATTTTTTTCCACGTCAGTGCTTTGTTCCAGAAGAGGGACCACCACAGCCAGCTTGAGTAACTTCAATAAGTCTCCGGCACTAAATAAACTGGCACAATGTATCTGTATGCACATTTTAGGGGGCTTATGCTTAAACATAGCTACCTGCTAATGGATTCATCTCACTTCTGTTAGCATAGAATTTAAAAAGAAAAGAAAAAAAAAAAGAATTGAACAAGAACAGCACAACAGAGACACTATCATCCATTTTTCCCCACTTCTAAGCCTGACTGAAAGACAACTCTGCCCAGGAACAAAGCACAAAGTTTAAAAAGGCCAAAATAAAACAAGACCCGAGTAGAATTACCACGTCTCAAGTGACAACAGCGACAACAAAATGCAATTAGTGACCAAATAATCACATCATCAGTAAAAAAAAAAAAAAATCCTTAACAACTATGACAACATTAATAATAAAAACCCATAATATTTTTTTAAATATTAGAGACTGAGAACAGTAAATGAACTTTTTCTCTGTAGCTCTCTCATGAACTGACTATACATGCAGCCAGTCACTCTCTGCTCTCTCTCTCTCTCACACACACACACACACACACACACACACACACACACACACATACACACACACACTTAAATGTTTGCTGTTTCGGGTGCAGGGCTGCTACTTTCACGGCCTCCGGGGGCTTCCAGGCTGGCTGAGCGCTCGTAGCTCGGTTTGGAGTCTCTGTCTCCACTACTGGAGGAGGAAGAGGAAGAAGGTCCAGGAGAGGACAGCGAGCGTCCCGAGATCTTATAAGCAGACAGCATCTCCTGAATCCTCTCGCTGGTTGGCTCCCATTTAGCGAATCCGGCGTTGTTCTGCAGGAAGATGACTGCTGTTCCATGGATGGCTTTGTAGTACATCTCCTCTCTTTAACAAAAAAAAAAGACTCATCACTTATAATGGCAATGTTTCAAATCACATTAGAGGTTATTGCTCTGTTTAGTCAAATAAGCAATCTTGTTTTTAAGTTCCATTTTGGACTGTGCACAGTGTTAAGGTGTGAGGGAATGAGGAAGAAGAGTGTTGAGGAATTTAGGCAGGGGAAATATAGACAGATAGACAACCTGACCTTTTGCAGATATGCTGAGAGCCACTGCGGTATTCATGCTCAAAGGCTGGCACGGACATTTGGTGCCTGCGGAAGCGACTCGTCTCCATCCGTGTCAGTGCCGGGGTTGGGGGATCGCGCCATTCAGGAACAAAGATAATGAAAGACAGAGGCTCGCTGGAGTTCTCTAGAAGCTCCTAGAGATGAGTGATGGAGAGCAGACAAGGAAATAAGCATCCAGCATAATACAGTACATAAAGAACAATGAGCAGGGATTTCATTCAAACATCTCTTACTTCAAAGTGTGTGACCATGGCATCCATGAACTCCTCACAGAATGGAGGGTTAGCTTCAAAGGATCCACTGACCGGTGAAAAGCTGAGAAATGGCCTGAGAGAGAAAAAAAATGACATTAGAATGACACTAGGTATAAACTGCCGCACGCTTAATGATCAGATTTAGCCTGGAGTCTGGAGAACATACCCTCGAGAGCCGAAGAAGCCGTCGATGTCAGGAAAGGCTGAGCAGAACTGCTTGAAGTAGCAGTTGAGAGGTGAGGCAAAGCACTCAAAAGTGACTCCAAACTGTTTGTTGAGAGCCTCAAACACTGGCACGGGAAGAGCACCCTGTA
This sequence comes from Bagroides melapterus, assembly GCA_028566695.1. Lineage (NCBI taxonomy): Eukaryota > Metazoa > Chordata > Actinopteri > Siluriformes > Bagridae > Bagroides > Bagroides melapterus. The sequence goes on from JAOTRN010000017.1 coordinate 8,263,466, forward strand.
GTCCACTGCCTTCATTCACACCAGATCCAAACATCACCTACACACACACACACACACACACACAGTGAGATCATTATCATTTAGTATTCTCTAAAGCAAAAATAAAGAGAAAACCTGAGACCGTATTCATGGACCTTCTTACTGCAAAAAGTTTCTCCTAGTGCTGTAATTCTAAGAAAATTATTAGAAATGTGGGCGTTTCCCTTTAAAATGAAAAAGAAGATAAATGTTATTCATAAAACATCTTAACCTTTAAAAGAGCTCATAAGGTCAAAAAGTGTTAGGAGTAGTGAGGAGGACTTTTAAGAGGCTTAAGAGTTTCTTTAGCAAATGGAGAAAATGGCTAAAAGGTGAAGAGAGAGAAGAACTGTATCGTATACAATATTTAATAATGATAGTGGGTTAATAAGATGCTGATTGAAATGCAGATGCGGGTTCTACCGATTAGATTGGAATGCTGTATCGGCAGAAATTATATAATTTAACACAATGACATTTCTGAGCTGTTTCGGAGATGTTTACATTTACATTACATTTACATTTGTGGCATTTAGCAGACGCCCTTATCCAGAGCGACTTACATTCATATTTCATTTATACAACTAAGCAATTGAGGGTTAAGGGCCTTGCTCAGGGGCCCAGCAGTGGTAGCTTGGTGGAGCGGGGATTCGAACTCACAACCTTCCAATTGGTAGACCAACACCTTAACCACTAGGCTACCACATCCCACGTTACATTTATTACATTTATAATATACAGATGTTAGCGCATCTCTAATATGACGACGCAATCTCTACATGATATAGTCTCAAATATCTTAACAGACAATATTTTAAAAGTGGTCTTTTTTTTTTTTGACAACCAATCACAGTCTTCAAAAGAACGTGTCATACCTAGTAACATGGTTAGCACCGCCTCCTCTCTAAGATAAAAGTTTTTGTATTTTCCTTGCTCAGAGCTGCTAGGGGTTGGTCCTGAATCACTCGTAAGCTAAGATTCCTAGTTAGAAATGTTTGAGTTAAATTCGGAGCTCTCTGAGATCATTCTTACATTCTTTATAAATATAGGCCCAGATGTTTTAACATTTCTGTTCACCTGGTATCTCTTTACAAGGCACCACACACGCGACAGAAACTTCTCAAACCTCTGATCATCGATACAGCTGTACCGGTACAGCAGCTCCTGTTCATGGGACAGATTTTTAAATAGAAAACACACATCTTTCTGTTAGCACACACTGTGACATGTTCACAATTAATACAGTATGAAAACAATCATCTCGAATGTCACCTAAACTTTCTATGAGGTAACTGAATGAAAGGAAGCTTTAGCACTTTTGTTTAGTGTGTCTTGGGTTATCTTGGGCTAATAGTATTCTTGTAATCATCATGTGTGTGAAGCGTGCAGGAGTACTGCAATAAATCCTACCAGTTTATTGAAGTGGCCACGATTGACCTTCACCATTTCTCCTTTGTAGCGCAGACAGGCGATATCGTTCTCAAAGTGGAGCTCGACACGGGGCTGCGGTGGCGATGGAATGGACAGTCGAACTGGATAGCAATACACCAAGCGGTCCTGCACTTCTGAGGTATCTGCCCCGTCCACTACAGCACAAGAACGACAGTCAGATAGTGTTTCATCTCAATGTACTGAGCACTTTTTTTCTGGGATTTAGATTTATGTGCAGGTAGATGATTTGGAAGCAATAAAACACCAGAAGACGTGCTGTTAAAAAATAAATCAACAACTGTGTGTTGTGATACAGTCCAGAGCTACTGAATATTTCCCAATATCAGCATTTATCAAATCTTATGTACCTCTTATACCATGTCCCTTAATGGTTACATTTTAACCATTTAAGAATTGTATGTCGTGGAACATCAGAGTTAGTAAATAATAAATTAGTTCTTATTATTACTTGGTCATTCCATCAGCAGCATCTCTCATCACTCTAATTGGAGATAATTGGACAAAAAAAGCAGCATGTTACAGAGAAAAAAACAAATCCTTCCATCCCAAAGATGACTTCTGTCAGAAAATGCTCACCAAAGGTTCACCTAGAAGTGTTACAAAATGAGTCTTTCCTGCAGAAAGCTTCACCTCATTGACAAATATATGTTTGTGTGACACATTCACCTTTACAGCTCCCTGTTCTAACACCAGGGAGCTGTAAAGGTACAACAATGACTTCTCCATCAGCAAGTCTAGTCTAGTTCCTCTTGTTACTAATTTGTATGCCAGTAATTCTGTTAACATATTCTTCAAACATGATAGCTGTTATTAAAGTAGACATCTGACCTGCTATGATCATCACCTTGTATGAAGGAATTCCAAAACCTAACCAGGTCATCTGCTCGACACCTATTTACCCCATTTGGGGAGATGTTCTGATGCAGAACAACTTACAATTATCTCAGTTACACAGCTGTATAGCTAAGGGTTAAGGGTTTTGCTCAAGGGCCCAGCAATAGCAGCTTAGAGGTTCTGGGATTTGAACCTTCACGACCTTCTGATCAGAGGTCCAACATCTTAGCCACGGAGCCTCGGCTCCCCCACAATGAGAATTCCACAATGAGAATTCCTTCAGAATCTTAAACGTTTATCCACTCGTTCTTGAGATGATGCACAAACAACAATCTCAAATGGATAGAAAAACAACCAGAAAACATTATTGCACCAGTCGGTGGCAAAGGCATAACAATTAATACAACCTGTGATTCACTCTCTACTCCGTGTTATTGTCAGATCTGCTAGAAATAATCAATACCGTCTCACCAAACAGAATCAACAACAATAAAAAAAATAAATAATCCCACAGCAAAATATTTTTTCCCTACTATACAATAGATTTAAATAACAACAGTGTAGTAAAATATTAATCCTAGATTTAGAAGCACAATACAAAGTCTTCTGTCTATGATATTTTTAATGAACATGCAAAAGCGAACTGTTTAGTAATTTATTATTTGGTGTGTCTGTGTGTTTATAATGCATTATTGCAGCTGATCATTTTCCCCTTACCCGTGATGTTACACTCTTTCAGCAGGTTGAGGTGGGACTGCCGGATTCTGCGCACGTACTCGGCTGAGATGTGGTAGATTTTAGTGCAAATCCCCTCCACTGAGTCCTTGGCTACGGCTGTCACATGAGGACCACACTGCTTCCGCAAGTGCTCCAGACGATCCTGAGAGAAGGCGTAGGGTAATGAACATTTGGCACAAAACAACAACAACAAAAAAAAAACAAAACAATTAAATAAATGCAGAAAATTAAGAATCAGGAAAGTACCATGTAGTCTTCTTTACTGGCCGAGTGGTCTCTCCTGAGCCAGTTCATTGTATCTTCAACGTTCCACTTTACAACCTTCCTACTATCGGGTGTGGCGTTTCTGTTGGCACACCAGTTACGTATGTTAGTCCACCGTAAGCAACATAAATATAGTGAACGTTGCAGGAAGTGGAATAAGATCATTGGAATAAGATCATGACTGTTCACCTGGAATCTATCATTTTCTTGGCTGCCTCTGCGTACTTGAATAACAGCTTTCTGGCCTCTTCCTTGTATTTAATGCGCGAGAGCCTAGAATTCCAGACAAAAGAACCATGGGTCATAAGTTCTCTAAACAAAAAGTGAAGTGAGTTTTTGCATGCACAGTGACCCAGGGATTGGATTTGGACCTGATGGGGATGTCGTTCATGACCTCTCTGAACATGGAGGGTGAGATGACAGGCTCACACTCGCTGGGCAGCAGGGGATCCACTCCTTTATCCATCACCTTCCTCTCCAACAGCCAGCGGTTGAAGGACTCCCGTGGTGGCTCAATCCCTGCAACATGCAAATCAACAGCTCAGGGTGTTGGTTTAGTAAATCCCTGACTGCTTTATGCCATCTTAGATGTGTTTGAGTTCAGAACATCTTTTGGAGATGGGGAGAAAAAAACAAACAAAAAAACAAAACCCTGGTTCGAGATGTGAGGAGCCCTTAATACCAGCACAATACAGAAGATCCAGTGGTGTTAACAGTGAACTATGTTCTGCTATGTCTACATTCGATATTCTAAACATGGTGTCAATACCACAGTAGTAGAACCATTAAGAATATCACTTACATGTCTGTCGTGCTTTTCTATATTTATTTAAAAACCTATTCAAATCCCTGATAAGGATCCACTGTGCTCTTTTTGTGAATGAATCTGAATAAAACAAAAGTTTGAATAGTTTGTAAAAGTGTGAGTATAATCACAAGGATTCAGTAGATGAGTTTTCTTGATTGGCATTTAGCTACATGCCAGCACCGCCTGATCCGTGACACGTCCGAGAAAGACTTTTATTTAAAAACCCAATGACTTTAGGACGAAGGAACCCGAAGTCACTTCTTTACGACTCATACCTCCAGAACTGTATTTGGTCAAACAGCATCACGTCAAAATAGTAATTATAGGCTAATCTATAAGCATCTCATCTCTCTTAACTGTTACCTTCCTTCCATACTAGGAATACTAACACTATACCTAAAGAGATCTGGATCTCCAGATCTGAGGTGTTTGTGTGTACCTTCACGCTGGTAACACAGCTCATGGTAGTGCTGACGGAGCTTGGTGGTGAGCTGGGCACGCTGTAGCTCAATCTCCGGGTGAGGAGGGAGGTAGTTGAATGGAGCTCGCTCTTTAATTACTGCGTTGGTCTGAATGTCCAGATCCCAGTAGATTCTGAAATGAACACATAGGTTCATAGTTTAATACAAATATGGCTTAAAGGTGTGTACTTTTTTTTTTACAGACTTTTTTTAATCACCACCCTGGGTGTGCTTAATGGCACGTTTAACAAAGTATGTATGTTTATACCCCATTTACTAAACACACTTCAGTATGCTTTTTCCTCTGGGGATACATGACAGATTTATTATTTTTTTTAAAACACAATGTTTCTGGATGCTAAGTGCAAATATTTCTGTAGGAATTACAAATTTGTTAGCATTTCATTTTAAATATTCTTTAAAGATTTAATATACAAGTATTATCAAAATCAAATCAAAATTAGACTCTCCAAAAGGTGGCAGTAATTTAAATGATTTGGCTTTTGTTGTCTACAGAATACTTGCAATATGTTTACGGCATTTGGCAGATGCCCTTTTCCAAAGTGACTTAACTAGTACTTAAGGTGTTGGGCTACTGATTGAAAAGTTTTGAGTTCGAATCCCACAAAGCTGCCACTGCTGGGCCCCTGAGCAAGGCCCTTAAATTTCAATTACTCAGTTGTATAAATGACTCGGTTGTATAAAACTCTACCAAACGCCATAAACAATAGTATTTGACAGAATAAACAAAAATAAATAAATAAAAAATGGTGTCCTAATTTCTCCAGTTTTTTCACTTGTTTAAAAAAAGACAGACAGGAACAAGGCAAGGACATAGTTAAATAAATGACAGCCGAAATACACGGTTTCTTTCTGTTCTGCTGATGATTTGAGTTTCTTTTTGGTAGTTACAGCATTACTACTATTAATATCATCACAAGTATCCTGGTGAGGAAAGGAGCATGAGGTGTGATGTCGTGTTACTCACACAGAGGGCCGGTATGGGGCTGGGGCAGGAGCAGGGGTACTAGGCTGGGCTTGTTTTTCATCTAAGTTGGAGTTCCAGGGCTTTGCACCAGGAGTGCTTGGTGATATCGGGATTGTAGGTGTTGTTGGAGTTACAGGAATCTCAACCTTCATTTACCAGGGAAAAGAAAATCATATAAAAGCAATCGGCAAAACCTGCTTTGTTTTAATCTACTAATAATCGGCATAAGAAAATGCTGACCTTTGGCCTCTTGAAGCTGTTAGGACCCCCTGAGGAGGTATCCTCTGAGGGGCGTCTCTTCCGTTGCCCGTTGCCCAGTCCAGGGTCCCCTGTGCCATCACCTGAGGCAGGAGCTGCGTTGAGGCCAAGTGGATCAGACTGAAACATGAGCACAGTCAACAAAAGATCAGTTTGAGTCTTTAAAGCAGAGCTGAGTGCTGACAGTGCAAAAGCACTAGGAGAAAAGATGATGAAACTTTCTAAATCATTCGAATCGTCTAAACACAGAGGGAGTTATTATGACGTACATCATGACAGGTCTCTGATGTATTTTGTATGCTGTTCAGCTGTCACATTATTCCACATTATTAAAGTGTGTCTGTATATCATTTTCCTCTGCACTTACAATGACATCATGCTGCCCCAGGACCGGCATCTCCCACAATGACTGATTGGTAAAACGGTTAAAATAGTATGGCCGATTCTCCCTCTTGCTCCAGCATTTTGCCCATCCAGCCTGAACCAGCTCATCTAAGATAAGAATCAAACAACCTCAATTCATAACTGGATATTACAATTTCCTCTCACCATACAATTAATGTACACTTTGGAACAGGAAAAAAAAAAGATATAACAATTTGGTTACAGTATATAAAATCTGTGACTACATAGATGCAGCTGAAAACATAAGAAATTATTGAAAATTAAATCATGATATACAATTCTGAGCCAATGAGTACTGTCAAACATTCTTGGACATTGATGACGTCTTTAAGTGCCAAATAAAGATCATATGTATTTATTGCAGTGAAACGCTTGGAAAAGTAGAAGCTTTTTAGTGCTAAAACTCTCCAAACAATCAGTGATGTTACCACATCAGTGTAACATGTCTGATTGTAACCCAAATTTATAAACTATTTACTTATTATATTATGACTTACTCTTTCCCCATGACTCCTGGTAAATATAGACACATTTAGTTGTATTAAAATCAATTACAGTTGCTATTCCATTGTGAGCTGTAAACTGTATTCACTATTGTTAACAAAAGCTGCTTCTTGGCCATTACAGGTGCTGGCACTAGGAGGACAGTAACATGATACCATATATGCACAAACAAACACACCCACACACACACACACACACTCACCTGGCAGGTCCTGGATGGCTTTGCTGGTGGAGGGCGTGAGGGGTGGTGCTTGGGCTGAAGACCCAGTTGGGGACATGATCATGCCCGAGTCTCCCTTTATGGTACTATGATTTTCACTCGTCATAGCTCCTCATTTGTCCTGTCTTCGTTTAAAGGAAAAAAATATATATGTATGTATAATAAATCCACACATTCCTTTCAAACACATGTTTTAATTGAATGGGAAAACCGATTAAAAACGAACTGGATGGAAAAACTTCACTCAATATGTAATTGCATGTTCCTACGTTGATTAATCAGCCTCTATGTGGAAAAAGAGCAGTTTAGCTCCTTATTGATATAATTATTGAAATGCAGAAGCGCCAAAACACTTCATTCATGGAGTAGGGGAATCTCTCTGTCTACGTCACCGCATCAGCAGCTGAATACTGTAGTTACTGTAAAACTGGTACAGTTTGAGGTCAACTCCAGTGACCATGATGAAAATAAATATCCAGTCGTTAACTCATTGATGGTAACATGGTTATAACTAAGACTAGAAGACGATATTACAGCGTTTAAGAGGATTACAGCGCCAAAAGATGGAGGGGGCGCGTCACCAAAACAAGCAGCTCGTGCTCTACTATTTCCACAATTTATTCTATTTGTTGTGTCTCGACTATTGACAGATATATGAGTTTATAAATCTCAGTAATAATGATGATTATAAATATAACAACAGCCTAATTATAACAATAGTTGCATACAGAAACGTAATGAAAACAAATTCAGCGATTAGCTTGTTAGCCCGTTAGCCACGAAGGCTGTCTTTTCAAGGTATTTGTACATTGTTAATATCACAATTATAATCGTGATATGAACCAAACAGAGTTAATGTGTGTGTATATAAACAGCGTGATTTATGTGCACCGTATTAAAAAGCAGTTAAGAGCGCAAATGGTCGCTAGTAGGGGCACGCATGCGCCTGCTACACCGCCCACCCCGGACCGAGCCGCCCGAAAACAAACACGGAGGAGGAGGAGGGGAAACGTCGGCCATCCGAGCGCTGCACAACAAAGACAACAGCAGCAGCGAGCAACTCGGCCAGAGGATGCGTGCAAAAAACAGGTAAAATACGAACAAAAACCGAGCCATTTGGTCCACGTTACGCATAAAACGCACGAGGATAGACAAGGGAATCAGTGTGTGTGGTTAAAATGGGAAAATGTGAAATTTAAGCCCTGCGGATCTTCGCCCATGACAACCCCAATTTTAGGCGCGCACTTTGGATCAAGGGAAATGCAAGACAAGATGGCGCGCCCGCTCCAGTGCGAGCTGCCGCAGAGTATTGCTTATTTATTTCGTGCACTAATGCACACATGCGAGGTTTTTTTAGACCTTAACATGCCCTGGATATTCCGCCACATGTTCGTGTCTGCAACGTCCCTTTTAAATCGCTAACTCTCTTACCTTGTAGAGATTTTCTAGGAGTCCTGTATAGGCTTTGCTCTATTCGATCCGGACCCGCCTCCGCCTCTCCCTCCCCACCGACTCCGCCATCTTGTATCGGCCACTCGGACCTGGGTAGTGCGCATGCGCCAGTTCAGTCGCCTCGCAGTCCGCCACATGTCAGCAGCGCGGAGCCATTTGCAGAAGGGCAGCATAGGCTCTGCATATGACTGAGCTCTACAGAAAATATATAGATTTATGTTTTTGTTTAATTGTGTATACGTAGTTACTTGGTAAACAAGAGGCGCCCGTTGTATTGTGTGACAAGAATAAGGGTAATGTCATGTAGATAAGGAGCTGCAAACTGGCAAGGTAGGCTAAAGAAACGAATTCAACTGGACCGTTCATTGTGTATTTTTACACGACTTGTTAAACATCTGAATGTGTTTTAATAAATGTGTGTTTTTGTTTCATGTGTGGATAGTTATTAATAAAGCCCTTAAAACTAAATCTTGTTTCTTGTGTCTGTAAGTTGGTGTGTTTCCCAGCAGTTACTGGTGAAGTTGTTTCTTGATTAAAAAAGTTACAGCTGTTTCATTTATATGAAGTCATGTAAGGTTTTAGTGTGCACCATATCAACATCGCTGATCTGATGTGCAGGTCTAAACTCATTTCTATTTGGTACATTTTATTATTTTATTGTTTGACAGGAACTCCTAAATCCAGCAGTGTTAATGTTTTATTCACTCATCATTCTAGTGTAAAGAACATATGAGTGTCCTTGAAGCATGACTAAGCTTAGCCTAGCCTAATTTTGCATATACCTAGAACTAGGATATGCTAAAACACCCATTGTAATTACTAGCAATTTAAAAGAAGAAGAAAAAAAATCTTAACCCATTCATGGAAGCTTGTAATTTTCCTTAATTTTCGTTTTCTGTGCTTGCTCTTTAGCAGATGCAATACATAATGTACCACCTGTCAGCGGTTTAAAAAAGTTTGGTGCTTCCAAGAAGTCAGGAACTGATTAAAGGGTCACTATTGAGATTAAAGAGCAGTTAAAATGGCACTGTGTTTGGAAAAAGTAAGAAGTAAATATAGCAAGCAGATATTATATAGATATATAGCTAGATAAATAGAAAAGTCTTTCAGCAGCTGTGCAAGCAAAGTGATTGTGTAGGGGAAACTTTGTTTTAAAGAGTACACACAACAGCATTTTTGAAAGGCAAAAGTTGTTAAAAAAAAATATTATTATTATTATGATAATTAAAATTCTAAGTGGGCAGCATTTTATGCTCGCTTGAATGCCCCCTTTCAAGTAAGTGCTGTTGTACCACAATGTTTTTTTTTTTTGTTGTTGTTTTTTTTTTTTTTTTAAATAAATTACTGTCATTATTGCAACCGCAAAGTCATACGACATCAGGCAAGCGTGGGACCACCCTTTTCCCCGAACCTCCCCATATAAACTACCCTGGCATGAAAGGGTCAACAGAAGGAAGAAAGATTCAGGAGAGAAAAGGGATTTAGAAATCACTTGACAAGCCACTGAGGAATTCCTGAGGGAAAGCAAAGACAAAAAGCTTCTCCATCTACAGCACCAGAGGACATTTCTACTCTCCTGTAAGTACTGGGCAGAATTGTGAATATCTTGGGGTATATACTGTATTAGCGAGAGAATTTATGCGTAATTATAATTTAGCTGTTTTTATGTCTCTGTCAGAGAGTTTTGTCCAACTTGTTAGTGCTAGAATTATATAAAGATGAGTAAATGTTAATTAGTTGTTGCTGTTCCCTTTTAATATAATTAATAGCTAAACCTCTGACATCATATTCATTGCATTTTACATATTAACCAAAATGTTTTCATGTCTGTTTGTCAATTTTGTGTAAATTATTCTTTATAATCAAATCGAAATTGGGTGTAGAAGTAAATACAAGCATCTTGATTGCTGTCTGAAAGCACTGATGCTGTGCACAAACAGAACGTGACGTGTACTTAATGCGTTATAATTGAATGGGAGCGACAATATAATTTGATGCTTATCATGTTCCCTTATAAATTAATAAATCGTTTTTATTTATTATGAATAATAACAATAATAATTATAATAATAATAATAATAAAACAAATCCACACTTGTTTCGTGGCAAGCTTTGTTGTATAAAGAACTGATATTTCTTTGTCTCTTTCTCAACACTAAATAAAATGCTTTCTTCACCCCCCAAGCTTAGGGGGCTATTATAGGGCACTGACCCGAAAAGCAGAGCACTTGTTTTTAAAGTGCAGAACCCCCTGCCACATCTGCTGCAAACACTTTTTTACAAGCTCACAGCCTAGCATGGGAGCATATCCGATGTAAACACTTAGTGGAGTTAATCACAATAGCATAGCTGCAGATAATATGGGGGGAAAAAATGGTTGGTCAACTTTGTTCTTAATAACTCCAAGAATGCTTGTTGAGGCCATTTACTGGAGTTGTGTAATGCCGTATGATGGAAGTGGTTTCCTAAATTTCCAAGTAATTCTAATGAATTCACATACTGTGACCTACCCCCTGAGGACTCTGAGAAAAAAGGGGGTTGAAATTATGCAAAGTCTCTTTTTAGAAGAGCCCTTTCCTATCAGACCTTGAGGGCAGCAACCTCATAAAGCACGCTGCTAGACATTTTGTTTTGATTTTGGTTCGGATTAGACCAGTTGCCTTCAGGAACCACATAATTATTTGAATGGAGTCCACTTGTGCACAGCTATGGTATCATGTGATCACAATATAAATACAACTCTCATCTCTTCCTGGAACGGAGAGTGGTAGAGAACAAACAAACAGCATCATGAAGACCAGGGATCTATACAAACAAGTGCAGGACAAAGTTCTGGAACTGTATCAAAAATGACGTGTTCACAGGACAACCACAGCTCAGCCACTCCTCAAAGCTAGCCATTCACTAAAAGCAGCAGTAAGAAAGCTAATATTGAAAAGCCACGTGAATTACAATTTGAACTCAGCAAACATGGAAAAAAAGGTTTCTCTGGTCTGATAATAACAGAATTTAACTTTTGGATCTTTTATCCTGAGCACTCTGTTTCTTTATCAACCCGAGAACACTGTCTCATACAGTGAAGCATGGTGGTGGTAGCATCAACAGCAGTCTTTACTTTGTCACACACATTAAACAATGAAATTCTAAAACATAGGTAAGCCATGATACAGCACCCCTAGAGCAGCCAGGGTTAAGGGCCTTGCTCAAGGACCCAACATGAGAAGCATGGCAGAGCTGGGGCTTGAACCCCTGACTTTCTGATTAGTAACTGAGCCTTAACCATTGAGCAACAAGTATATCATGTGGTGGTCCTGTTTCTCATCAGCAGGGACTGGAAAACTGGGCAGAGATAAGGGCGAGAAGGAAGCTGCAACTACTCTGCAATCCGGTCCAATCTGCAGGTCTATCTTATCACTAACCCTAAATACACTGCCAGAGTTACACAAAAGTGTAAATAGCACAAAAACCTGAATTTGATAGATCAATCTGATTAAGATTTTCATCAAAGTCTCCATTTAAACTAACAAATATGGAAGCCTAATAATGCCAAATGTCTTTGAAGCAAATAAGTGTGTTGAATAGCACTAACTGAAAAAAAAAATGCATCGCATCAACAGTGATTGTATTTTAATGGGCTGAAATTCAATATGGTTGTATAATTAAGCTGCGCATTTTGCGATGAAAAACATTTCAGACGCAATGTTAAAAATTCGCCCTTCCACAAAATGCGCCATACAATTTTCGGTCCATTTTATTTCGCTGTACAAATTCGCATCCAAAAATTCGAGAAAATTTTATGTTTTACATCAGAGAAGCAGTCAAATTTCTTGTCGTATGTTAGTTGTCAAGTGAATTTGTTCAGGTGGAAGCGAATTTGTACAGCGAAATCTAATGAACCGAAAATTGTATGGTACATTTTGTGGAAGGGAGAATTTTTTTAACATGGAATTTTTTAACAACGAAATTGTGTCTGATATGTTTCTCATCGAAAAATGCACAGCTTAATTATACAACCATGTTAAATCGCAGCCCATTAAAATACAAGCACTGTTGATGCGATGCATTTTTATTTTGCTATTCAACACAATTATTTGATTCAAAGACATTTGGCATCATTTTATGCTTCCATAAACAAATCCTGAGCAATATTGCAGAGAGGAAGGAACAAATACAGTGCTATGCAAAAATATTCAACAAATCTTTAGCTTCACCTGGATTATAAATCACACGCACTGTTCCAGCATTTTAATCGCAAAACGATATGCTTTTAGTAAATTTTTAAAAATGTACCGTTTGGATAGAATTTGGAAGAACTACTCTTGTTTGCAGTAACAGCTTTGAGCCAGGTTATTGAGGTTGTGTTACATTACACTGTAAGAACATATTTGATTTTAACCTCTCCAGTATTTCTCTCTTTGCGTGTTAGGACCATCATCAAACGAGCTTCTTAAAATCATCAAATGACATAGAGATTGTTCCAGCCAGAACTTTAAACTTTAAAAATCTGAATATAAAAAAACGAGTATAGTAAATACTTTTAAAATCAACAACTGAAAAACTCTTTGCATAAGTATTCATCCCCTTTATATATATCCTTTTTCTACAGAGGGTCTGTTGGGGTTAGCGCCTACAAATTCTGCACACTCTCTCACACATTCTGTGAGTGATTTTCACTAATCCCCCTACTGCCATGTTCTTGGACAGTAGGAGAAACAGGGGAACCAGGACAAAACCGCAGGGATAAGGAAGAACATAAAAAGACAGTCAACAAGCTTAATATCAAAGCAGGGCCATTAATCATTCCCTTTCTAATGGTTTAAAATTTTCCAACACTATAATAATGACTGGAATCTCACTTTACAATACAGCGTACGAAAAGGAAAACTTTACGCATTGCATTCAGCATGAGAAGGATAAATTTTAACTTTGTCCAACAATTAGAATTGTATTTTTCTTAAAACATATGAAATTTATATTTACAAAGAATTTTAGAAATGTTATTGTAATATTGTTGAAAATCATTAAAAAAAA
>JAOTRN010000017.1:8276998-8291771 GCA_028566695.1 Bagroides melapterus
TAGATTTATATTTATGTATTTCAGAGTAAAATATTCAAATATTTTGAAAATATCCATGACAGCAACATTACTGATGTTGCATATTATAATACATCATATCTAAGTATTGCGACATGTTCTATATTATAGAATTGGCTGCACCTAATTTCTCTTTAAAAAGATATTCCTCCATGTTACATTAGAGTTAAATGCTATGGGATAGTCAGTGTGCATAGACCTGAGGAATGAGTGCTCAGCTTTAATGTGTAAAGAATTTTAAATACATGATGGGTGATTATCAGCTACATGGTATGCAATTATTTTATGCGCCTTTGAGTATGCTTGGTTGCTTGAACAAAGTAATCAGCACTGTTGTGACGAAGATTGTATGAAACCTAAACATCTGGAGAGTCAGAAATAGCACACTCTGAACCATTAGTGGTTTGGGAACATGTTCAAAAGGTCCGAACAGCTGAGCCACTGGATGTCTTCAAACGACGGTTGAAGACCCACCTCTTCATAAAACACTTGAGCTTAAAAATAAAAAAAACAGAACAGTTTTTTAGGCCATTGGTATCTTTAGTCTTGTAACCTACTGAACCTGAATGAATGTATTCAAAGACAGACTTAAAAGCACTTTTGTACGTCGCTCTGGATAAGGGTGTCAAATGATGTAAATGTACAGTAAATGTTGAATTGGGGTAGACAAACAGGACAAACTAAAAGAACAAAATGCAATTCTGTTTTAATTATCTACCTACAGATAATGTGTAATGATTCTGTCTATTCAACACAATTCTTATATCACTGGAATATATGCATCGATTTCTTTATTGTGGTTAACCTCTCTCTTTCCAAGAGGGAATTTTTTAAAAAGAATTCCTGCCTTTTTTCTCACTTTGCTCCCTGTCTTTCATCCCTTGGTCCACTGGTCCACTAAGGCAACATGGGGCTTTACAGAATGGCCATCTTCATCTTCCTCCTCCCTCACATGGCACAGATGACAGAAATTTCTCCTGGGTTCAAAATCCGTATCACGTCCAGAGGACTGGAGTTGTGTAAGAAATTGAGCATTCACATTCGAATAGAGCTATTCAAATCAGCTACACCAGAGATCATCACATTTAGAAGCGATCGCAGATTGTTTTTTGATTCACACGATGTAACTTTATTGTATGTTCTTTAGTGAAATACGAGACACAGAAGTTTGTGGAGCAAGAGCTGGGAGGTATCACCATGCCAGAGATGCATGGCAATAGGGGGAATCTGCAGTATTCCATTACAGAGTGAGTTCAACCGCAATTCAGTCAGTAACACTTGCCCAATCTATTATAAGGGTCTGTCTCTTTGTAAGCTGTAGCCTATAGAGAACCATATAAAAATACCAATATGATGTATGTCTCCAGTCAGACAGACGGAAATTTGATAGCTGTAATCATGTTAATATGCAGAACAGCACATACTGTTGATTGTTATTTATATTACATTTTTTAAAAAGAAAAAAATCTAAAAAACTTTAGAAATTAGTTTTTAAAGCCAAAAATTCAAACATTTATCAAGATCTGTCACTTATTCATAGAAAATAAATTGTTGGTTTGTTAAATGTGGCTTTGGGAGACATTTCCATTTGTTGAACATGAGGTTAAATTGTGTCTTGGGTGATCCAACAAATATGTTGCAAATGTGCCTTAAACTTTTTATTTGCATAATCTCCCTAGAGATATAGTCCTGCTGCTCATATGAATCAAAAAAGTTTCAACAGAGTCTAAGACATGTTTTACCATACTCTTACATATTCAATGAGCACTTTAATAGGAACACCTGTACAGCTGTATTTTTATGCAGTTATCCAATCAGCCAATCATGTGGCAACAGCACGATGTATAAAATTATGTCAGTAGAGGTCAAGAGCTCAGGATTGTTAAAATTCAGTGTGATTTTTGTGACTTTTATTGTGGAGTTAGTATTAGATGGCCAGCATTCTGTGTACAGAGGGTTTGCAGTGTGAAACACCTTGCTGATGAGATCAGAGAAGAATATCAAGACTGGTTTAGACTGACAAGAAGTCTATAGTAACTCAATAAGAACCAAATTAAAAGTTTTAAAGCATCTAAATACAAACTACACAAGACACTGAGGCAAATGTTCTACAACAACAACAGAAGACTACATCGGATTATACTTCTGTCAGACAAGCACAAAATTCCGGGGCTGTCATGTGCACAGACTCACTGAACCTGGACAGTCGAAGACTGGAAAAAGACCTGGTGAGTTTTTTTTTCCCCCTAATATTTAACACTGTTAAAATGTGCCCATGATAGCGTCAACTTTCTGCTGAAGGCTGACTGTCAGAAACGGCGAGGATAAAAACCCGACCCAACTGCGGGGATAAGAGAAACACGATTTATTAACAAAAATAAATACACGTAGACAGGGTGGAAAAATCACAAGAAAACAGGAAAACTTCACGACCAAACACACACACACCAAACCCAACCTGCGCTACACTGCAAAAGACAAGGACTCCGCGCCACCAAACACAGCGCGACACACCACACGCTGCCGGAACGCCCTCTAATGTTCCAGCAGAGAATGTCCAAGCAAAGTCCTCACACTGAAAGCATAACCTGATGCGGTCTTCTGCTGTTGTAGCTCATCTACTTCAAAGTTTAATGATTTGTGGATGCTGAGATGCTTTTCTGCTTATCACAGTTGTAAAGAGTGATTATGAGTTACATATCAACAGTGTTTCCACCGAGTGATACTCAAAAACAACCATCTGACACCAGTATCCAAATTACAGAGATCACACTTTTTTTTTATTGTGATTGTTGAGAGGAAAATTTACTGAAGCTCTTGCCCTGTATCAGCAGGATTTTTTGTATTCCTACATGATTGACTGCATGCATGTGCAGATGAGTAGGTGTTTGTAATAAAGTGGACAATGAGGGTATAATATATTTATATGGTTTTCTTTTTTTGGCTTCACTGTACCATAATATTCTAAGGAAATGGAACGAAAGTAACAATATTAAATAGAAGCTCAAAACAAGAACATTCAAAATAGTCCTGAAAGCAAACTCTGTTCACACACAAAGGATTTGAGATGTACTTTACAAGTCAGAAAATAATATAAGTAAAGTTTTAATAAGTCGAGAAGTCAGTTAAGCACGTTTGTTTATTTTGTTGGTGAAGACTAAGATGTAATTGTTACTGAATTATAAGAATTCACCTTTGTTTTTAGTGTGACAAACGCTAATGACATTTGTAAGCAAATAAAAATCAGATAAAAGTCATACAAATATCAGATTTTTTGTGTACACAAATTCAGGATTTTTGAAAGAAACAAGTTGTTCAAAAGCAATTTAAGCTCAACATGCATTATTGCAAATATTAATAGCTGCTATTAACAGCTATTTTACTGTATTTGTTCTGGTCTTTCTAGTCTATTGTGGGTTAATTCATCCTAAAGTACCAGTCTAAAATTTGTCCTGTTTTTTTTTAAAGGTACATGATAAGTGATTAGCTCCTGCTCCAAACCCTTTCTCTGTTCACCAGTATAAAGGTTACAGAGCTGAACCTGACTGCAGATCTAAGTTTCCAGCCTGTAGATGGACTGCTGTTCGATGTGCAGAACTCATCTATTACCCTCAACTTCCAGAGACGTGTGATCTACTGGTTGTTGTAAGTTTGTAGCTTTGAGTAACTCATTTGTCCAGAGTTTTAACAGCGGGCTTAATCTGAATTAATGCTCTAGCAAAAATTAAGCAGGAATATATGTCCAAAAGTACCTTCTCACAAATCTCTGGGGAATTTAGTGCAAACTTCAGCTGAAAGACCTATATCTGTATCTATCAGACAGGATGTGGGCGCCATCAACG
This sequence comes from Bagroides melapterus, assembly GCA_028566695.1. Lineage (NCBI taxonomy): Eukaryota > Metazoa > Chordata > Actinopteri > Siluriformes > Bagridae > Bagroides > Bagroides melapterus. Next base: position 8,280,859 of record JAOTRN010000017.1, read on the forward strand.
CCTCTGCAGAAGGCGTATACATCAACACCACCCTCCATCTTGCTAAGGATGACGAGGGCCGTCTGAAGATTGCCAACGTCAGCTGTGATGCTTCCATTGCCAAGATGAGGGCCAAATTTGGCGGGACATTTGGGTACTGACTGCATATTAGTAATACATTTACAGTTATACTGTCTATTTTTATAACATAGGGATAGGATCTATCATCATCTCTCTCTCTCTGTCTCATAAGAAACTGGTCATGAAACTTTCTCATGACAGACAATTGGAACAAAGCACTGTCACTGAGCCGTCTTTCAGAAATGTTAAAAATGTGTTCAACGTAACAAAAGAAACTAAAATCTTATTGCTCACATACACAATCATACACGATACGACGTAGAGTGAAATGCTTTTCTACAACTTAACCATAGAACAGGTTCAAAAAGTGGGGCTTAAAAAAACTAAAATAAAAACAATACAACTATAAATAAACTGCAGTAGAATAATATAAAATATATTGATAGAAAATGAAATAAGATAAAATGGAAAAGCTGTGCATTAGCTGCACAATTGATAAATGTAAATATAAATAGACAACCGTTATGGTGATTTTGGTAAATAAGAACACATTTTTAATCCCTTTATTATTAGACAAATTATGTGGCACATCCACTAATCCATTTGTATTAACCTTTTATTATTATAGAAATACACTGGGTGCGTTAATAGAAATCTAATAGCAGAACTGAGAATAATTACTGACAACAAGTAAAATGTTTGAGTTTCAGAAGCATTTTTATTTTAACGTGCATCTTCACGTCTACAGGAGGGTTTACGACTTTGTAGCCACTTTCCTGACCACCGGAATGCGCTTCATATTGAATCGGCAGGTTCGTTTGCATTCTGAAGAGCAATTGGTCAAATACTAGTCAAGTTCTTTATAAGAGAAAATAATACGAACATAACTTGTATACTTCTTTTAGATTTGCCCTGCTCTGAATCACGCTGGTCTAGTGCTGATCAACCAACTACTGGAGACGATTCCAGGTCAGACTGCACTTCTTCTTTTTTTTTTTTTTTTAAACACAAATGGTTTTGTTGAAGCATGTTTGTGATGTGTGTGGAAATGTGCTGGGAAAGATTAGGACTTGTTTGTGCTTGTGCAGTGCGTGCAGCAGTGGATTATTATGTCGGCATTGATTACTCGCTCTTGAGTGACCCGGTGGTTAGTGGCACCAGTCTTGATATGGATTTCAGGGTAAGTGTTTTATTACCAGTGATGTTAACTGACCGATTATTGAAGATGGTTCTGTGTTGATTGGAATTTTCCCAAATGAATCTTTCTCTCCGTAGGGGATGTTCTATAACTTGCAGAACAAGGACGACATCTTGGAGAATTATTCTGTGAATCCAGTGTTGAACAAGTACAACCGCATGATCTACATGGCTCTCTCCGAGTACTTCTTCGACAGTGGACTCTATTCATATTTCAAAGGAGGGGTGTTCAGGATGCACATAGCCAACGAACGAGTAAGATATATTTTACACATAGAGCGATATTTTATATTGAAGTAAAGGATCTTAAGTCATCTGTTGAAATCTTTTCAGATGCCTAAAGACTTGGAGATGCTTCTCAGGACCACCTACTTTGGAGCAATCATGCTATTGGTGAGAGATTTCTGAATGTGTTTCTTCAAGTTTGTTGATTTGTGATTGAATTTTTTTTTTTTTTACCAGAGACCCAAAAAACTGATTTTTTTTTTTGCCTGTTTTGGGATGTCCATGTTCAACATTGAATGTCTTTGTCATGTCACATTCCACAGTGTTGATTAATGAGTCACACGAAAGTAGAGCTTTAAGAAATTATTACTAGGGGCAATAAATTAATAGAAACGTGGAAAAAAGTCCTTTTCTCACAGATGTTTATATCCTCTAAGTAAATGGTGAAAACAAACCAATTTCTACTCTCTGAGATGCCCCAAGTGCTTGTTCATAAGAATCTACAAATTGAAGGCACTATTTTCAACCATTACAAGTCTATGTAAGGTTATCCGAACAGAGGTAAAACACCTCACACTGACTAATTTCAGAGCCTTTATGATAAAATATTTCAATTGTTTATGCTGCTGAAAATGTCTGATAAATTGATTTTCATTCGACCGGCGCAATGGAATGCCAGTGTACTGGTAAAAAAAGTGTAAGATTATCATTGAGACCCTGAGGGATACAAACCTTTGTACAGTATAATTGAGTGAGTGCAATAGCAGTAGGCATCTAGGAAGCCAGATATCACAACATCTATTAGAGCATTTTTTTTTTGTTTGCTTGTTCTTCAGAATCCTGCTATGATGGATGCCCCAATCTCATTGGAGATGGAGGTAACATCAGCTCCTAAGTCTACCATCCAGCCATCAGGGGCAACAGCAACCGTACACGCTGGTGTCAGAGTGTTGGTCCTACCTCCAGGAAAGTCACCTGTTCAGCTCAGCAGTATGACCATGGTATGGATTTCCCATAACGCACATGAATCGTAATAACAAAGGGCATTTCATGTCAGACGGAAAAGCAAAGTCAAATATATAATTCAGTACACAGGTGGTAACAAACTAATAACAGTGAACTGCAGCGCGACTGGGAATTATACCCACCTGTGACTGCTTTTCTATCTGGCGCAGAATCCTCTCCGTATCTGGCTCTAGTGTAATATGAAATGTTTGGATCACAACCGCTCCTAAAGAATGCTGTTACATGTCATACTGCGTATGGTTTGTTTGTGACAAATATATGTTAAATTTAAATTTGGGTAGGAGTCCAAATTCAATGCTAAGGTGTACATGAAGGAGAAGAGACTGGCTATACAGCTGGACCTAAGAAGGTACGTGAAGTTTAAACATTCTGCCATCTTCCTTGCGTTATATACACATGTACTGTATACACTATATATACAAGAACATATTCAAAATATAGACCCCTTCAGTGTTTGCACTTGTTTGTGATATAGATTTTATTTTAAATGGTTTATATTTACTTTAATGTACACACAGTGACTTGACAAAGTGAAAAAGAAGTTAGAATTGTTTAAACATATTCAAACACTAATGGCATCAGTTAATTTGAGTAAGAGAGTTTCTTCCTGGTAAATCCTCTCAAGCTCAACCAGCTGGATGTCTATGAACTATGAATCTTCAGACCTCTCCACGTATTTTCTCTAGATTCACTCAAGAGCATCCGGAGTCTTGTCCCAAGGCCACCCAATGTTGTCATAGCTGTAAAGAGAGTTCTTAGGCTTTGACAATTCCCCTGTGTACAAAGTAAGGTCCATAGACCTGAACGTATTTGGTCAATAGTGGACAAAGAACTCAAGTGAATATCACAGAGCCATTACACTGTACACTGTACGCTGATCATTACCTGATCTCAATAATGCTCTTGTGGCTGAATGAACACAGGTTCTCATATCCACACTACAAAAATCTAGTGAAAAGCCTTAACAGAAGAGCAGAAGGTGTTGTAACAAAAATGTGAAGATTAAATCTGGATTAGGATGTCCAACAACTACATAGGTGTGAAAATCACATGTCCACAAACTTTCTTTTTATTCATTATACTGTACCACCAAACGCCTTAAAATATTCACAGCTATTTTTTTTTATTTTGTTCCTATAAATATGACCAAAAAATATATTCATAAGAAAATATAAGAAAACATAAGAAATATGAAAGTGACAGGAAATAAGTATGTGGACATTAAGCTATGGATTTTTAAAGTTTACATGAAAAAAAAACAAACACTAGATAAGTACTAGATAAGATAACTAGATAAGTCAGGCAAAAAGAATGTTCTTGTGTATATTGCACATGATATTATTAAATAAAGGTTTGTCACCTGAGAAGATTTTATGAAACAAGCAGTAATCATGGTAAAAGTGATGAAGCTTCCTAAAGGTCTCAGGGACAACTTGTTTGAACAACACTGAGGAAGAGAATGCTGCAGAGCCATAGCAAGAACCTTGAACATCCCTGTTCTGGTGTGATAACATGCAGGTGTAAAAATCATCTTACTTTCTAAAGCACGTTTAGACAAATGAAATTTGATCCTTTGAAACAATATACTAAAAAAAAAAAAAAAAAACTGGCAATAATTCAGCTCATCATATTTGGATAGAGGAGAGTTGCACGTATAATCCCAAGAAAAAAATATCGAGACATGAGCAAAATGACGCCTCAACATAGAGGGGAATGTAATCTCAACAGCCAAGAAAATAAATCTAAGAAGAAGATGGATTTTAAACAAAGCAACAACTCGGAACACGCAGCCAAAATAACTGAAGAAGGCCTTGCATGAACTAGCTTTGAAGCATCTCTCGATCAGCACAGGGAACGTTATAACCTTGGGTGATTGTTGATTTGCTAAGAGGAGTGGACCAAAACTGAAACATATTTCGACAAAACCTAATTCATTCTTACCGGCGATAAACTACAGCAGCTTTGCAACAAAATTCCAGTGTTGATCATTTGTGTTGTCCAGAATATTATTTTCCATCAATTTTGCTTGGGGTGGTGGTAGCTCAGAGGACAGGCCGTCTATTATACTACTGATTTGAAGGTTGTGAGTTCAAATCCCAGGACCACCAATCTGCCACTTATGGGCCCCTTAGCAAGGCCCCAACTCTTAGCCACTTAGTTAATAAATGAGATTATAAATATAAAAATAAGTTTTTTAAAAAAATTTTTTTAATATAGCTTTGTTTATGCTTACAAATACCTACTTTTCTGTTCTGAATTATGAGCACAAAGTCAAAGCCCTCTTGTGTGTAAATGATATGGAGATATGGAGTTGAAGTATATCAGCAAGTGTCCAAAATTCTTGTTTCCCTTCAGTATTTTTACTTGATACTTTTATGAATTTGCAGACATTTTGAACACGTTTTCACTTTAGAATTCTGGAGAATTGTATGAAAAAGTACATTTAGTCCATTTCAATTTATAAAGTGTGAAGGAGACTGAATACTTGGGTCACACATAATGCAGTTAACACGCTTCCTGTTTTTTTTTTTTTTAGGTTTAAAATCTTTTCTAACCAGTCTGCTTTGGAGTCGTTAGCGGTAAGACACCGTTCGATGTTCGGCATACCTCTGCTTTAAGTTACTGAGTTTGTGATAACTTGAGAATAAAATTATGTTTGATGGCTACTGTGTGAATCTACTCCGTGTGCAGCTGATTCCACTGCAAGGACCACTGAAGGCTCTGCTCCAAGTAACTATTGTGCCAATGTTAAACAGTAAGTGCAACACAACGTCTAGTTCTAACACTTAGTGGATAGAAAGCTTTTCAGAACCTACTACTCAAGCTGTATGTCTTTAGTTAGGTTGTTACACAACGCTTCTATCCCTATATATATATAATGGTCTTAAACCAGTATCTGCATTTAAAGTCAGATTTTTAAAAATACATTGTTATATATTAATTATGAACCCAATATTCCAAGAACCACAACGACCACAAAAAATAAAATATTGGTTGAAATGTCATCAGCATGTCCTCAACAGTTCTACACAATTTGAGGTGAACTAGATATACACAGGATTGTTTTTTTTTTATTGTTTTTGTTTATTCCAGCCTGCAATATTTCCTAAAAGGTTTACTTGATGTCCCATAAAAAAACTATAAAAGTAAAGTTTAACCTTATGCCTAACAATACAGGCTGTTAATGGAAGTTTTTAAGCACCTCTTTATTTACATACCTCATGTTTATATGCTACATCACCCTCAGAACTGAACTCTTGTAAATTAACATGAATCATTCTAAAAATTCTATACAGTATTTTAACGATTGAGCATGAAAGTTAAACTTTCTTTTCTTCTTTCACTTGCAATGCAAGATTACACTAAAAAAGGTGTACAGATCCCTCTGCCGGATGGAATTGACCTCATCGAGGACGTGGTCGAGTATCATGATGTAAGTTGACAAATCCAGCCTCTTACCAAATCCAAACTTTGATTTAAACTCAATATCTCTGTGATCTTCCAGGGCTACATCACTATCGGAGCCAATCTCCATTTCCGAAGTGGTCTGAAGGAGCTGATTGAGAAGACGTCTTAAGAACCTGACACACATTTATCACCGTTACTTTATACTTCCTTTCATATACGTACTTTTAATAAATGCTTGCTAAATAGACAACTCCACCCAAATATTTTATCACCTGTGCCAGATACGAACATGGATTTTACTCTTACGTACTGTGTGTCCTTGGCTGTGGCTACGTTTGATGTGTATTTTGTTGTAATAGAATTAATCACTACTGTATTACTCAGAAATATGCATCTACTGCACACTGGTTAAAACAGATTTCTTAAAAGAAAATGAGAAGTATTTCTCCATCATTTTAATGTCATTAAAAAAACAAAGTAAAAAAAGGGTAAAATATGCCATGTTGATTAGAAAACTGTAATTATTCCATACCCTGTAATATTTGCTAATTACTTCTCGTCTATTGAACAACTTTACCACAGAAGAGACTCCAAATTGAGCTGGAGAGTTGTTTTCTCCACCCTCATGACACTACTTTAGTACTAAGCAACTTTTTACTTGAATCAATTACGTTTTTCTTGACTACTGGAGAGTGAAATTAGACAAAAAGAAAATAAATCATTTCAGAAAATGTATGTTTGTTTCCTCCCCCCCAATTACTAACATTAACTAAAATGAATTTCAATGCAGAAAAATTAAGAAGGAAGAAGAAACACAAAAACACTGGATTCTAAAGGCACAGCAATACTTTCAGAAATTCAAAACAACCCTGAGCAACTGGAGAAAAACAAGGTCCACATGATTCCTATATTCATTTTGGTTGTGCATTTCTTCTTGTGCGATGAAGTCCAAATCCCTTTTTCGCTTGTTAAAATTTCATCGCGGCTACAGACTAGACACTGTGAACCATCTGAAGAGTTTAAACTTAAAAATCCTTACTCGTCAACCCAGAATGAGCAGCTACCACAGATAAGCCCCACGCATCAGGATTACACAGTCACGTGAACCTAAAAATGGCATTGTCGCGGTCTTACCAATCAAGCACATAGTTAAGAAAACAAAAAGTGAGCACAATCAGCCAATATACACCTCCACCAGAATTTGATTACTCCAGAACACAGTGATTCAGTGCAAACTTCAATCCAACAGTGTAGAACGTGTAGGAACGTTAGAACGGCTGTTTGGTGATGAAACGTTTGAACATGGTGAAGGCGGCAATGGGCTTATCAGTGGGAACCATGTGACCGGAACCCTGAAAAACGAGAAAAAAAATAAATAAATACAAAATACTGTAGATCACAGGAAATTCATAGAGTAAAGACAACTTCCTTCTAAATAGAAAAATATTGACTGCTGATTAAATTACTTTCTGTACTTGGGTACTGAATCTACATGCAGAAAGCAGCGTTCATTAAACTTACCTTGACAGTAAGGAAAGCCAGATTTGAGAACTCTTTGACAAATCCACCAACCTGCTGTGTCTCACCATTATAGTAGAGCCATGGCCTACGCTCAACTGTGACCTGCAACAGAAGCCATGTCACGTTTACTGCCTCTGTGGGGAAACGTTAAGAGTACAACTGATTGGTGGAAACTTACCTCCTGTTTAAGGGACTCGACAAACCATTCATCACCGAGGAAATTGCAGGCCATGTCCACATCCCCGTTGTACACCAGCACACGGTATTTCTGTAAAAGATGTTGATGTGCTGTTACATTTAGTTTGTGTATAATAGAAAGAGCATCATGAAGCATGGTCGGCCATATTTGAAGGAGTATTTTACTGTTTTAAGCACTGTATTTATTAACAGTCAAAATAAGTTGCTCTCCACACACTGACCGTTTCTCACCACTCGAGTAAGCTTATTTGATTGATCTGCCATGTTTATTGGTAAATCTTAGGTACGTGGTATTTGTACAAGTAGTGGCACCTTGCAGCTCCAGAGATCAGCTGTTCCTGAGATCAGATTAATTTATTGCAAGGTTTTGCACGTTCTAATGGATATCTGGGTTCTCCAGTTATGTCTAGCTATTAGCAGGATGTGTAAAAGTAAACCGGCTACCCGAAATTACCCCTAGGTATTAATACATTCCCCTCCGAAAAGTACAACCAAAAACTTTTTGCATCAAAACAGCCATTTTTTTTTTTTTAGATGAGCAACTGTCAGGAACAGGAACAGTCTTTAAGTAAATAACACTTAATATTTGGTTGCAAATCTCTTGCTTGCAGTAACTAATTCAAGCCTGTGACTCAATGAGATCACCAAATTGTTGTTTTTCTTCTTGAGTGAGGTTTTTCCAGGAATTAAGTCAGCCTTTTTTAGTTGTTTTTTTCTTTTTGCTTTGGGGATTTCCATTGCTACCTTCAACCTCATCATCAAGGGGTGAAATTCTGTTCAGTCAGTTTAAAGTCTATGAATGGGTGATAGAGTTGTCAAGTCTAAAATCTCCCCATTGTGCAGTCCTTGATGGTGTTACTGGTGTGTTTTGTGTCATCGTCGTGCTGCATGATGAAGTTTCTCCTGATTAGATTGGATACATTTCTCTGGTAGACAGAATGTTTCTGTAGACTTCTGAATTCATTCTGCTGCCAACATTACATCAATAAAGATTAGTGAAGCAGCCATGCAAGCCCAAACCACAACTCTACATACAAGCAGATTCTTTTTTGATACTTTGACCTTGACTTCATCACTTCAGTAAAAGGTTAAACCTTTCTTTTCTATATTTCTCTGCTATAAATATCTGCTAGTTACAGTTGCTGAGTGGTTTACATCTTATAGTATGGCCTCATTTCTGGTCTTGAAATCATTAAGTGGCTGATTGTAATATTTTTTCCCCCTTGCACTGGGAAGTTTGCTGATGTCACCAACTGTTGATTTTGGATGCGTCTTTATAGATCCAACAATGTTCTCAGCTGTTGTTTTCCTTGGCAGACCTTTTCAGATTCAGTTGGTCAGAACAGCAGGGTTTTCTTTTTCCAGCCATAATATTCCAAATTTTTGTAGTGGCTATGTTAATTGTTTGTCAAATACCTCACTGATTTTCCCCATCTTTTCTTAGCTTCAACACAGTTCACTTTTCTTCCATAGACCTCTCCATCTTCATAATTTATTTGTCTTCACAGGTGAAACCGAAGGCTAGAACCAAAAACTAGATGCTCAGAACTATTAATGATTGTCAATCCAACAGGACACACCCGGGTAACAAACTTACAATAATTATAAAATAAATATAAAATTCGGCGTTTAACACATCTAATACAGCGGACATTCTAAACGCTCCGAATCATCTTTTGATCTTAAAACACACATGACATTGGTAAAGAGCACAAACAAATGAACTGGCCTTGTCCTCCCACTAGTTCCGGAAATGTCCTCAAGTGCGTGAATGGGTGTGTATTTCACCCTTAGATGAACTAGGGTATTTCCTGGTTGTATTCCCAACATGGGATAGACTTGCCCTTGATAAGATTTAAATCAGGGCACGACGTTCAAAACGTTTTATGCTTCTCTTGTGGTTGAAATAATGACCATCAAATACATACATGTGCATGTTCATGAGCTTAAAGGTCTTGGATTGTTATTGATAATATTAACAAGTTGACTTTAAAGACCCTATTCAATTTGAGAAGTGTGGAAATGGAGAAGAGTTGGCTTTGGATCAATTTGGAAAAATCATTTCTGTGTAGATAATAGTCAAGTCATTTTACGAGTACAGTAGCAGGGTATGTCAGAATGCGTACTGATGCATTGCTAGCCAACTCACCAGAGCTCCGAGTATCTTCAGGTACTGCTTCTTCACATCCATGTAGACACGGTTATAGTTAAGATTGACTTCAGCACTGGACACCAAAAGAAAAGCATTGACCTTTTATGAGCAAAAATATTTTTTCATCTTTTATTTAAAAAAAAAAAAAAAAAAAAAAACCTGCACTGATCTTTCTGCTTTTCTAGTTTTCTAGTATGGTATTAATAAATGTTAAGTATGATGTAGAACAACCACCTGCAGATCTCCCAGCTGAGTGCATCAGGAGAGATGTGGAGAGCCGACTTGACATATAGGTTGTTCAGGTACAAAGCAGACGGTGTAGAGTTGACACATGGGGGATCAAGCTTTAAGGATTTGAAGACAGAGCCCAGTCCTAGCAGTTTCTACAACAGAAATGAGGTTGTTGGTTTGTGGGCTTGAGAGAGTCGGAGCCATTTAAAGAAAAGCAAAACACTGCATAGTCAGGATAATATGTATTAGGATTAGGTAACAGGACAATACAACAATGTGAGAGTATTGAGAACTTTTCTGATAATAACAGGTATTCCAATAGTCTTTTAAAAACTTTCACAAACTGTGGATTGAAGCATATTACTTCGTAAACTTTGTATAAATGTTTTAAATTACTAAATATTTTCCATGTTCAATTTTTTAGTCATTAAATATCAACTCAGCAGTCGCTCATGACCAGAATTTGGTAAGATGACAATGATGTAACCACAAACAAACTTAAGTTTCATACTGACTATGTGTTGGGTTACTCTCTAGTTACATTTTCTTTTTCTCCCTCAGCCTCAGCTACATGGCTAAAAGTATGTGGACATCTCGCCATCATGCCCATATACGCTTGTGAACAACTCACTGAGTCACAAAAGCATTAGATATGACAGGTAATGAGTCATATCAGGAGGTCTGGGGTGCAGTCAGTGTTCCAATTCATCCCAAAGGGTTGAGGGAATAGCTCTAGTGCCACTAATCAAAGTTTAAAAAAAAATTAAAAAAAAAAAAAAAAATCATGTAAACAGCCCCAACAAAAACCCCAACATTCCGTGTGTTTGGTTACCTGGTTCCATAAGCTAGACCACTTCAGGTTAATGAAGTTATTTCCCAGGTCATGAATAACAAG
>JAOTRN010000017.1:8293555-8312820 GCA_028566695.1 Bagroides melapterus
ACACACACACACCTCAGAGTCGTTTGTTGCGTATTTCTTGTCATCAGAATAGGAAAACCCAACACCTGCTGGTGACTCCAAGTACAGCACATTAGCAATCTGCAAATTATGTTCAGCTGATTAAACAAGATTTCTATGCAATAAATTGGAATAAAAAATACAAATTTGACATACATCAAGAACTGTCAGGATCCTGTCCTTATCACACATAATAAAATTCATCTAAATCTCCCAATGCATCATGTCAGAGGTCATAAAGGCTTGCAAATTAATTCTGAGTGATTCTGTCTAATTGCCATATTCCATATATAATTCAACACACAAGTAAAAAAAATATATACTGTATATATTTACTGACATGAAAATGTCTTTGAGACACAAATAAGTTATTTATCTTTTCCTATACCAGTTTTCCCTGTTGTCTTTTATTCCATACACATTCACTGTGGAATGATTTAAAAACTGTTGAACCAATTGGCAAGCTAATTATTTTTCTTCCTTAAAGCCGTGCATCAGTACAGTAAACATGCCACAATGAACACCAAATACTGACGGTCCAACCACAAGTCTTCTGGGAATATAATGACGATTTCACCTCTGTTATGTTAAATGAATCAATGAATAACCACTCCATACCATATTCCATGAATAAGGGTTGTACTGTAGAGTAGTACCATCATCCTGCACCTGGAAGAGAAACCAGATGATAGAACCTGAAACTGCCCACACTAATAAGATTATGAATAATTAAAACGTTTTGATAACCGATTTAAAGCTGGCTCAGCATTTGATATTCACCAGACATAAGGCAAATACAGGAAGTGGCGGCAGATTTAAGGAAGTTTCCAAAAACATAAATACGTTTATTTCCTTGTTGAATTCCCCAGGAATCAAAGCTTACCAAAAAAGGGCCATGTTCCGTAAGCAGGCCATCCAGGGAGCTACAGCCAGGTCCACCATTCAGCCACAGCACCACTGGGCTGCTCTCAGGGTCTTTCTGCGATTCCACAAACCTAAACCGTGTGAACAGTGCCACAATTATTTACAACCACAATTAAACCCCAAAGCTATAAAATAAACATTTATGTATTTTTGTTCGTTTTTACGAAGCACCATTATATGGCTCGCACCCGTAGCTCATGTGAGAACAGTGAAACTGGTAAAGAAACAGAAGTGACAAAATTAACGCACCAGTAGTGGAGATGTTTGTTGTCAGCCACTGTGAAATAACCGGAGTACTGTTTGAAGCTCGGCTGTTTGGAAAGTCCGGGGAGAGATTTGATCTCATCCGCAGCTGGAGCTCCCAACACTCCCAGTGCCCCCAACAGTAAAACAAGAAATGCCCCATACATCTGTAGAATAAGATCATTGCCATGTTCACCCACCAAAAGCAAATCAAAGCAAAGCAAAGCAAAGCAAGAACCCGTACTCAAACAGCACATAAATCCAAATTCATTTCCCAGATCTTATTTAGGATTGCAAAATGTAACTGAAGCGATTTGAATGTTGCTTTAAACTTTTTTCCTCGCTAACTCGCGTAATTCGATCCCAAAAGTCACCAAAATCCGTAATCATCTCCTACCTTTACGCCCGTTTGCAGCAAGTTTCGTTTAAGCTGCTGCATAAATACGGCGTGAGATCACGTGACATCAAACTCGTGACTAAGTCACGTTGCTGATAAATCCCCGCCGAGTAAAGAAAAGCTTCAAAGTAATAGTACAGTTTGAGAAGTAAATAAATTCCTCTCACCACATACAGATTATGTAGTAAAATCACATGGGGTGCAAAATAAATATACAATAAGCAATAGACTACAGATTATACTTTTTTTTAGCGTTTGTATAATTATTTGATATAGTCATGGTTTTAAACAATAGTTTACACGGTTGTTCTGTTGTCCTGTTTAGTTAGTGTGTACTTGCATTTTGCATTTATTTTGCATTATTGTATTGTATTTTGCACGCATCTCATACTGTCACGTATTTGCACTTTATCTAGTATGTCTATCTACCATGCTTAAGTATTATTATATTATGTGTTACACTATGGATTTCTCGTGAAATTGAATTTTTCTTAAGTTTTATGGAGTAATGGCAATAAAAACCCCTCTGCTCTTGACTTGAAACAATACGGTTACAATACACTCAGTATAAACTAGATATTTTAACACTGTAAACTCCGTTAATAGCCGCGAGCACCAGTATGAACATGGAAAATCTGTAAAAATAAATACATGCTTTAGTTATTAAATAAATTAATAAACTAAATTGTGTACCAGTTTTGAACTTTTGTTTTGATTGATTTGCTCCCTTTACGGGCTTATATTTTATCTGGTTGAATTCAAAATTACCCCATATAAGATATAAAGTGCACTAGATATACAATCCGTAGTACTTTCGGATTCAACCACGACCTCGAACTACACTCCCTCTCTTCGGCTGAAGTACACGGCGCATGCGTGTACTACCTACATTGGCGTACAATGGACCTATGAGCTAACGTGAAGCTCCGTCTGCGGCTCTAACGTCGTTAAATCGCGTCTGTGTTCGGAGGCGGCTTTACTTTGAAATTCGAGTTCCGAGTGCATGGGGCAAGACCGTTCAGCAACAACTCAAGAAAAAGGTAAAGGTTGCTTTCTTATTCAATTAAATTTAAAGCGCATAATTTTAATTTGGCTTGCCCGACTAGCATGAACTAAGTTACCTACGTACCTAGCCTGCCAGCTAGCCTAAGTGGTGTCATTTTTCAACGTAGGAAACAATGCCAAGTGCTATAACGAACATATAATTGTCTAGAATATATACTTTATGCTGTTTCGCGTTTATAAATCTACATGACAATAACGGTCAACAAAAAAAAAACAGAAACCTTATTTTGTTTATGTGGTACGGTTAAACAACATGGCGTCCTGGTCGCGGTCTGGATTTACCGGTTCGCACGCGCGTGTTTATTTCACGTCTAATCCCACCGCTGCGGCGCGTGGATTGTTATGTATTTCTTTAATTGACTGCACTTCCTGCTATTCTCGCGGTCATTTTAGTTAGCTGGATTTGTTGTATTGTGCACCAGGCCCAGCTAGCACCACGGCAGCGATGGTTTTGTGATACAAAATGGCGGACCGTTTGCGGGAGACCACAGACCAAGCTAAAGCATTGAGAATGAATTAATAATGAAAAACGCTCACATTTTGCTCATGTCCTTTAACACGTGTCTTTACTCAACTTGCATTTTTTTTCGGACTTATTTTGCCTCGCGGTACTTTGGACTTCGCGTGGATTTTGGGGTTTCCTGATTTCACCCTGCAACGGCAGACAAAGTAAACAAATTCGCTACATCAAATGATCATGTCGTGTTCAAACTGGAGCTGCGGTTGTTTTAACGGGGTTACTAAAATGTCGCTTTACACGTGCGAAAGAGGATTATCCAAAATACGGCTATAGTTAGTATCTTTCAGCGTGCACACCAAATAAATACTTATTGTTCATATTAAAAAGGGCCAATAACTTACAGATCATTTTCTTTGTGCTCTCTTAAATACTCGTAAGCACCTCTTTATTAACAGTGACGATAATAATCATTTTCAGTACTGTTTTATTCTGGTCAGATACTAAGGATGGGACGCCAGTAAATCACAGAGCAACACACACATTCACACACTTATGCCTGGCAGCAAGTACCATAGCCAATCCACCCACATGTTTTTGGGAGGAAACCAGTGTACACACACACAGGAAGTAACCCCAGCTCAAGATTGTGCCTGTTGACCTCTGAGGTGTTAGGCAGTTGATTTTATGATACAAAAAAAGTTTTGAATAATGCCCATAGCTCAGAAACAAAAAAAACTCAAAAGCACTTTGCTTTCCATTTCTACCGATGGGTGTAAAACAGTTCTTTAATCATTTTTGGGCAAACTACCTGTTGTTTGATAATCAAAGGGTTCACTGGTTGTTGCGTTGCTGAATTAAACGACTTTCTCCGATTTAACCTCGTGGTTTCAGAAATGGACTCCGTTACTTGGCATGTTTGGGGAGCATTTTCAAAATTTCCCCATTGCTGTCTACCCTTTTCTACATCGCATTTTGGAACTACACGTGCATTTAGTTGATCTGATCCGCTGCCGTTATTTAGGCTTGTGGATGTTGGGCTGCAATTTCCAAAGCATCTCAAGGAATGAGTTAGTCTGTGTGTCGTTTGGAACCTCAAAGCATCTGAGTATGGCCACTTGCTTTTCACCTGTCTTAAAGTGGACATACTGGACTTGCAAGAATTAAGCTGAATACAGTTCAAATTTGGCTCTGTGATTGTGAAAAATTCACTGATGCAGTTTTTAGATTTTTTCTAGTTCTACGTTGGTGTTTCATTAAAATTCTCCCAAAATGTTGCAGAGTACTTCACTGTGTTTTCAAGAAATTTTATCTGTGGAATTTCTCTTTTCTTCCCCTATGTCGATGCCCTGGCATTTTCAGGACCTGGGTTGAAATAGATTGTTAAAAGAAAGAAAAAATAAAAACAACAAATACCCAAATTGTATACACTCTTGTATACAACGCCATCTCCAAATCCGTCTTGAGCAAGTCTTTGCTAGGAGCCTGAAGCTAATAGCATCATGTCACACAGAAGAAGCCGAAGTGGTTCTCCACCGTCTTACGGCACCAACAGCAATGACCCTCGTGACCTGGAGAGAAGGATTTTTGTTGGAAATTTGCCCACTGCACATATGGCGAAGAAGGATATGGAAGACCTGTTCAGGCCATATGGGAAAATACAGGGTTAGTAGCCAATGTCATATCCGAAATAATAATTAGCTAAACTGAAGAATAGCGGACTTTGGTATTTGAATTTGAGACTTCTAACGAAAGCGGTCGTCTGAAATATCATTTAAGAATTAACTTAACATCAAAACATAATATGGACTCGGATTTATAAATCAAGACCTTTTGTTTCCTCCTCCAAATCAACCAGAATCATGTTTTCCTGCGTAAAACTGTTCCTTTTTGCAGCCTTGTCCCTGTTTCGTGGGTATGGATTTGTGCAGTTTGAAAGGACGGAAGATGCTGAGGCAGCTAAAGCAGGACATAACGGTCGGCTTTATAGAGGTTATAAACTAGGTAAGGCTTTATAAGGTTAATACCACAAACTGCACTTAACTTGCTATATGTTGCTTGTTGACTAACTGGGCTTTATTTAGCTGTATCTGACAGGGCATGATTTTTAATTGTAAGAGTTTAAAGGTGCAGTTTGTTTTATGTTTAAAAGTGTTAGGTCCAGAGGGGTGGACAAGTCAAATGTATTAGATAGCCCATCAGGCAAGTGAAGCAATCTTTTTCCTTTTGTCAGTTTTTTTTTTTTTCCTCAGATGATGACACGGTTAAAAAAGGCTAGCTATTGTAATGTGTGGTCAGTAATGTAGTTGGTTAAATGTATTAATACAGACTAAGGGAACAAATCAGCTAACTAACATTGATTCTGCAGGTATAGTGGTTGTGGTAGGGCAGGGAAGAGAACCAGAAACCTCTGATGTAATGATGTAATGTATTTTGGGCCAGAGTGTGATCTGTCCTTCCATACTATGTGGAAAAATATTGAGAATGGTCAGTGCCTTCATTTTCTTCTGATATGTTTAACTGTGAGGTGATTGTGTGACCTGCATGTTCCTGATCCTGAAAAGATCACCTGTTGTTAGCTGCATGTTAGTGATTCTTTTTTTGTCTTATCATGGGTCAGATTGTGCTTCTGATGTGTGTACAGTAGCAGATGTGTGCCCAGGTAACTGATTTATTGATCTGTGTCTAGAAACTAACACACCCAGTCACTTGTTCCCTGTGGTTTGCTTTGTCATGTAATGCTTTTAAGAACATTTCTGGCCCAAAAACTAAACAAAAATTACCTAAAATTAACTGCAGCCAGTTTAAGCCTCACGAAATTTCAAACTGCACCTTTAAATGTATTGTAACCTTCCGTCAGCTTTTTTCACCTCTCGCACACTATATTACTAAAAGTCTGCTAGGAAGTTGTGTGTGAGATGAAAATTGAATTTATCTTTAAGCGCCCAACATTCTCCAGATTCTAGAATTTCATCAGCATTTATAGCAGGCCACAGATAGGTGTATTACAGCCACCATTTATCATGAACCTAGGCATTTTACACAATCTGTCCCAGTTAGTCAAATATACCAATCTCTCCAGATCTTTAGTAGTCCTTGACATGATAAAACATTTATTTTTAGCTTAGGAAAGCTTGTATGTTGTGTATAGCCCATATGTGGGAACAGTACTCTGAAATCCATCTGAAATGTCAGTGAGTATGGCTTGGTGACCATTAAAGTAAGTGAGTGAAAATCCAAGCACAATTTTGAAGTGGAAAGCACCTTTGTTATTCCAAAATCTGTGCTTTCCCCCCCCCCAAATGTCAAATCTAACTAAAAATGTTCTAGAATAAACAGCAGAATAAATATTTGCTGTTTGAGGCTCCTTTAAGATTTAAGAGAATGTTCAAATAGCCTATTGATACTTTTCTAAATAAACACTTGAAAATGGCTTCACTTTCCTTTGGTCTTGTTTAGATTTTCTTTAAAAATTGTTTATTGTAATTTATTAATTCCAATGCCATATTTGGTTTATTATTGTATGCAGAAGATTTTTCTTGCTACCGTTTTAAAAAAGTTCCTAATTGGTTTGTGCTTCAAAGCTTTGAAATTTAATGAGACGCAGCCAAGCTTTGTTTTTTTTTTCCCTCGAAAATTGATGTTGAACCTTCGGATTGGTTTGTTTTCAGATGTAAATATGGCTGCGGAGAGACGACAGAAATCCAGGTCAAGTCCTCCACGCAGGTAAAGTATTGTCAGGAGTCTACTGCGAAGGTTTCGGTGACAGGTTTCCGGTAAACTCGTTTTATCGCCTCCTTCAAACGCATTTGCATTTCTGGACAACAGCGGCAAGAATTGTTACATACAACAGAAAATATGCCAAATTTATGGTATACTTCTTCAGAATGTGTCCATTTGGATCATCTTTTATTCACAGGTATTTAGTTGTTTGTTGAAATAAAGTTGAAAGGCCAATCTAAGACTATTTTCCTTGGTGTCCTTGTGTCTTAACAGTGTGTTATTTATTCTGTTCAGACTGCATTTCAAAAATTGTCTAACTTTCAGTAACAATGTCTTCACCTCTTCATCTGTTAAACCCTGCATCAAATGGACTTTTGATGCAAACAAATAAATAATTACTTCAGTAATTTGAACAGGTCTCTTAAAAGTTTTACCATGCGATGTCATCACTCTATTTAGCAGCGTTGGGCAGCGCTGCATAACAATTGCGCCAAGACCTTGCGTTTGATTTTGCATGAAATAAAATTCATGTGTCGCACGTTTTTGGAGCATCGACATCACATTTTATCGGTTATTTATTTTATTTTCAAAAGAATGAGGTGTTTTTATAAACTTTGTTGGATTCTTCTGTTTTCTTACTGTGCATTGGTTATGAGAATATGCTTTATATTTTGGTTGATTTTGTGTAAGATTTGTAAAACCAGTGCTGTAAAATGAGTAAAAATCAAAAATACAACACTCTTTCCTCTGAAACCGTGCAGGAAAATACTGGGGGGGGGGAATCCTTTTTTAAAAAAATATTTGGACATCACATTAGTTTAAAGATTGTCGCTTTTGCTTCTTTGCACACTGGCTTGTTTTGAAGCAAATCTTCTGGAAGCTTCTGCCACACCACCAGATACTGCACCTGGAGAAGTTTTGGCAAATCTTATTTTGGCAGTCGTTTCTTTTCATAATTTCTATGCCTCAGTAATGGGTAAATTTTCTATTGAATATTGTTTAAAATTTGAAGGTGTCAGTCACTGAGTATTTTATATAGCATTAAATGTGTAAAGCTGACACAGCCAAGTTTCTGACTGGTTATTTTGTCCGTGTAGGCCTGCTGGTTATGGGGACAACAGGGAGCCCCGTCTCCGTTCTCGATCCCCAGTTCATGGGCGAGACTCCCGCGACAACAGGGATGGCAGAGACGTGAGGGAACCCAGTCGAGAAGCTAGTCGAGAACCACGGCCTGGACCTCCAAGAGATCACGATGATGAGCGCTACAGGGCTGCAGATGGAAGGGCTAAAGATTCTCGAGATGCTGCTTATAGGTAGTTGAACCATAATATTAAAATCTGTGAGTGCATTTGTTTGATCAACAGCAGTTCAGTGCATAAAAGCAGGCAGGTACAATCCAGCAGGTTTGGGTAATGTTCACATTACCTTTCAGGATGGGGAAATGCAATGTCTTATTTTGTCAGTGCAGACATTGTCCGTGTTGGACGGCTGGATTGAGTGAGATGCAGCCTGTAACAACTTGAGCTTCTGGGATTTTCATACAATGTAGTCAATGTAGTCATCTAGTGAGTAGCAGTTGTGTGGACTGAAACACCTTGTTAATGGGGAGGTCAGTTGAGAATGACCAGACTAATCACAGCTGAATGAAAGACTACAGTGTAATGTTCATCTTGGACCAGTTGTGGTGGGAAGAAAAATGTCTCACTGCACAGCATGTCAACCCTCCTGACTCATGGACTGTAACAGCAGAAGTTGAGGATTGAGTTTGAGGATTGGAAAAATGTAGCTTGGTTTGATACTGAGGCCCATAGTTGACTGGGTAAGAATTCGGTGCCAACAGCATGAATCTGCCTGGTCAGCAAGGTGGAGGTGGTGTAATGGTGTGGAGATTTTCTTTGCACACTTTGGGCCTGTTAATACCAATCAATACTTTGAATACATCTGCTTATCTGAGTTTTGTTACTGATCATGTGCATGACCACAATTTACCCATCTTCTAATGGTGACTTCCAAGATGATTATGCACCATATCACAAAGCAAAAGATCTCTTGTGGGTATTGACATGGAAAATAAATTTTTTTTATTGTTATTAATTTTTTTAAAATATTTTTTTACAGAAATGATGGTTATGACCGCTTTTTCCGTGGTGAATATGAACCATACCGCAAGAAAGATGAGCCTTATCCTGACCGCTACAGGGAGCCTTGGACTGGCAGGAGAGAACCAGAAGGTTGGTCTACTCAAAACCACATAAAATGACTTTGTGGATTGTTATATGATCAGATGTTGTTCATTATAAAGTCTTCTTAATTATATCTTATAAATATCCTTTATGTTTAGAGGAGCGAATACGGCCTGAGGAGCGCAGGAGGAATGAGCTGTACCGTCAATACTATGAGGAGCTGCAGAGACGCTACGACGCAGAGAGACCTGTAGACTGCTCGGTCATCGTGGTCAACAAGCAGCAGAAGTGAGTTCTGTGATTCCCATGTTCGTTTGTGAGTTATCAATAGTCTTCTTTGTCCATTGATGAAATGTGTTTATTTGTAATTATGGGTAAATTGTATTTTGGAACATGACTGGTATTAATTCATGAAATATTTTGCTTGTTAAACTGTTTTATACTTGGATCGATGAAAGTAGATATTTTGTGCTATTGGTGTGGTCTTCTGTAGAGAGTATGCAGAAATGGTGGGGAGGAAGGTGCGAGATCTGGGCATGGTTGTGGACCTCATCTTCCTCAACACAGAGGTGTCCCTGACGCAGGCTCTGGAGGACGTGAGCCGGGCACGCACACCCTTTGCCATCATCATCACACAGCAGCACGAAGTGCATCGTTCCTGCACTGTCAACATTCTCTTTGGAACACCACAGGGTACATGAGCTGGGTGGTTTAGTTGACTGATAATACTAGTTAATTGGACTAGAAGTAATTAAGATAATGACACTTGAATTTTAGGAGTCATTAAAATAAATTCTTTATGCTAAGCAAGTTCAAAGTACCCAAGTTTGAGTCTTTGGGAAAATAAAAAAGCAAGCATCTTTTTTTTTTTTTTATGACATTTTTTAAATTATTATTAAATATACAATATAAATTTTTTTTGAAATTCTCCTTTGTTATTCTAATCAAGAACACAGAAACATGCCCATGCAGGATGCTATGGTTCTAGTGGCTCACAATTATGACACCTTTAAGATCGAGAACCGTGCCAAGGAGCGGGATGAGATCTCAAGGAAAGCTGCGAAGATGGCAGATGAAGTGTTGATGAGGGAGCATGACCGACAAGGCCACCCAGTCTCAGTACTGACTGCTATCACACTGCTGTCAGAGGGCAGGTATGCCAAAATGAATGTATAACTCAGAATGCACTGGCTACAATGTAAACATGGCTTCTGCTTTTGGCTGGAATATTTGAATGTGTTTATTATAATTGTATTGCCTTTTGTGTTTTTCTCTTCCAAGGTTCCTCACTCCTCAAGAGTTAACAATACTCATTAACTATCTCCAGGATAAGCGTGATCGTCTTGTTCGAGGCAGCACAGACCCAATTCTTGGTAAGTTTGTTCTCGGTGATTTTACGTTGATATACAATCAATATCCACTTTATTAGGTGCATCTGTACCTTCAGGCAGTTATCTAATGAGGCATCATGTGACACTAGCTCATGATATGTAATGATGCTGAAACAGGTCAAGAGCTTCAGTTAATATTCACATCAAACATTGGAATAAATGAAAGTGCTGATGTAGATGAGCTACAACAGCAAAAGACCACAAGGTTGTACTTCTTAAATAAGTGAACATCTTGAAACACACGATTGAGGTGATGATGCTTTAATATGACTGAGTGTAGACTTGAAAACTCTTCCACAAAACATGATGTTTGGATTTATCTTTTGTCAGTTTTCCACAACAATGGCATGTTTAAATTACAGAACCAGTGCAAAACATTTTTTTCCCCCACTTTTCTTTGTGTGCAGTATCTCATCAGCCTTCTGCGGCAATAACTCATGAGACCCCTCAGTCCACTCAGGCTCTTGGTCCTGTTTCCCACCAGACACACCCATCCACACACTCCATTCACAGCTCCAACCTTCCCGCTGGCCCTGCCACCACCACCAACCAGCAGCAAGAGCTTCAGGCTAAAATTCTCAGCCTCTTCAACAGTGGCTCAGGTTCCTCTGTGTCTCAGAACCAAGCAGCAGTGTCCCAACCTCAGGGCTACGGCTCCACACAGGGCTCAAGTCTCTCCTCTTCCTCCACTCTGTCCAACTTGACCATGTCTGCTCATGACCCTCAGGATATATTGAGTCCTCGCATGAACATTAGGCCTCCTGCTAATAATCGTGGACCAGCACCTCAGGGGCTCCAGAGAGCTGGAACTGGGATTAACTTCGACAACCCTAGTGTTCAGAAAGCCCTTGATACACTCATCCAGAGTGGACCTGCCATTAATCAGCTGGTGAATTCGGCAAACCTTTCGGCCCGATCAGGCCAAGGAGTGAACCAAGGAATGAACCAAGGTTTAAGCCAGGGACTTGGGCAGGGAATGAATCAAGGAATGAACCAAAGTTTAAGCCAGGGAGTTGGGCAAGGAATAAACCAAGGATATAACCAGGGAGTAGGACAAGGAATGAGCCAAGGACTGGGACAGGGACTCAGTCAGGGGATGGGCCAAGGGTCTCACTACCAACGTCATTTCTGAAACTTCTGCATTTTTTCTGAGAACTTTTTTTTTATTCTGCATTTAATTATTTAAAAAGCAGTTCCCTTAAATTCTTTATCATTGATGTTCCATTTCTTACATTCATAGTTAATGGGTATTGGTCATGTGAAAGTTCTTTTTCTATTTGGACCAGAAATGGTGACAGTAAATCATTAATTCATGAAGAATCTGCTGATCTGACCAGATAGTTTTGGTTATTTCCCCTTGTGTTACTTTATATAAAGTGTAATTTGTACATAATGAACTGCGACTCAATAAATGTTTGACACAAATGTTTTGAGTATGTGCATTGAAAAGAAGACTTTGTACCAATCAGTAATAAAATGGTATTCATTTATTGCATTTTGTGCTGACAAATCTATAAAATGGAATGGGAAAACTGCCAGAAGCCATAGAGATAAAGCATTTGAAATGTAAAACTACATTTGCGTTTTTTTTCTTTTGTACCATGAAACACAATATATAATATTTATTTCTTTAAAATATTGAAGATACACTTACACAAAAAATAAACACTTCAACACTTATCATATGCTTTATGTGCAGAACCCCTTTCCACCCTAGCCCATGGTCCCTAATGCTTTTAGTGCAGACGTATATATCTGCACACATGCATACACACGTACATACATGAGGAACAGTGGAACACAGTTTATCATTTTTACCAAGGGAAAAAAATCCTGTAAAACATCTATATACTTGTGTGTTTTTATTCATTTTTTTTTTTACTATATCCATTCTCTTCCATACATTTACACAAAATGGTTTGCACGTCGTTCACGAATTAAAAAACAAGCTTGAAGAACCCTGTCTGCTCATGTTATGGGCTCCTGGTTAATCCTCTCTGCACACTTGCTTGTGAGACTTGCTTGTCTTAACCAATTGTGTCTGAAGGCTTAGGCCTGGCCAAACTATTTAAAAAAAATAAATTCACATAGCCATTTAGAGAGCTGAAATTATTTGCATGTTTGCTGTACTAGTTTGAAACTTGGTTACTGTTTGGTTGGTGTTTAACAGCTAGTTCTGTGTCATTAGACCATAAAATGTTAACGGTGAACAAGGGTTAAGAAAAGGAAAAAAAAAAAAGAACGTGCCTCTGGCCTAACATTTGACTTAACATTTCTACATTTCCAAGCTGATCTTACAGCAGTGCATCATACACATCACACACCATATGTGTATTTTGGGGCTCAGTTCATGAATAGCTGCCAATTGGTGTTTCAGTTTAAGGCATAAGTAGAAATGTGTAGAATTATGTCAGTGTGACCTCTGGCTTAACTGAACATCAAGCTTCTTTTTTAATTCAAAACAAAATAGATATTTATATAGATATATGTCTAAGTGAACTTATATACTTTGGTAATTCGTGTTTTTTTTTTCTGCTGATAAGTTATCTCTATTCATAGTAATAAAGTAAAATAACTATAACTATATTGAAACTATAATAAAAATAGACTCAGGTTTACAACCGATACACTCGTTCACTTTACATAGCCTACTGATATCCAAATAAAGCAGTTGTATACAATATGTTACACCATGCAACTTGTAAAAATAACAGATTAGGCAATTAAACAAATTCGAAATAAACTGAGTGAATGTAATACTGAGAACCACAAAACATTTAAATATATATTGAGTAATATCAACTTGTTCAGGATAATGTGCATGCGTTGAGTAAGACAAAGAAGCTGGGTTCTGGCTCTGTTAGAATATGACCGGACTTCACGCCATCTGTAGCGGTAAATTTGAACAAGTTCAACTTTACTGGGTCGCTTTTCTTTCGACGTCGAATGAGACGTCGGGTTGAAAATATGTTGATAGAATAGAGTGATAATTTAATCAGTCATAAATATCTTTTTTTCCCCTTAGATTTTCTGACACACAAATCACTCAGACCTTCTCTGACTAATGTTTCATGTTACTCTGAAGAAACCTTAATGTATTTTCCAACTAGATATCTCCAAGTGTTATAACAGGCTGACAAAAAAAATCCAAGCTGTCCTTGTATGGATGTCGGATCGTTGTCGCGCTTCTAAACCAAATATGGATTGTTATCTGGAGCCCTTTATATTTCTAAGATGACAAAATCATATCGCTCTGTGATAAAATAAAAAAAATAAAATAAAATAAAATAAAAAGCTCGTGAAGAACAGCGTTTGCTCTCCGAACCACTCGTGGAATGTTTGATAGGTCGCTTGCTTACGTATGAGCAAGTTTCCTCTCTAAAATTACAGGTGGAGAAGGAGGACTAAAACCTAAAACGAAAAGTAGGTGGCGGTAATACCCTAAGGGAGTGTGCGGCCATTTAACTGGACGAAGAAGTAGAACTGTCCATTGTAACAGAGCCAGACCCAGTAGTGGAAGCGCTTGTTTATAGTCTTTGATCGATAATCATATGTCTACTGCGACCACATTTTAATACAGTGCTAGGAGAGTTAGAATGGCAGGTGATGTGTGAAAGAGTGTGTGTACGTGTGTTTGATTGGGGGAGTGTTGAGTATGGCAGCAGGTGAAGCATGGGAGGGAGTCACTGCATTGATTCGGCGTAGGAAATATATTTTGAACGTGTCTTATAGTGTGACGAATCGGAACAAAAGAGCTATTGATCCACAATCAGTGCAAAAATAAATATACACCTAGGTTCATGCAGCAGAGTGAAAACTGTCTCGAGCAGGTAGTAAGTAACTAGCAGAGAATGTATTCGTTCTGCAACCACATGAAATAACTGGTGCTTCCTCATGACTGAACTACACACTCTTTTGCCACTAGAGGAAGCTGAAAACTGACAGGATCCAGCGGGCTCGGACGCCGTTGTCGTCGTCGCTGGAAAGAACGTCAACCCTGTATAAAGTGCATTTCTGTCTCAGCCACCATAGAACAGATGTGACGTAAAATCCTCTAGCACACAAAGAGCGCTGATGAACACCACGGCTTTACAGGACCATAAATAAAGCGAACATACAAACATCAATCCCCAAGAGAAACAGTATTGCACGTAACCTTTCAAACGAAGCGGATGGATCTTTAACCACTGCTTTGTACGAAAAAAAAAAAAATCTCACAATACAACAAAATTACTAGTGTAGAAGAGCAGTAACGCACAAGGTCAAAAAAGGACGACGTTCCTAGCACACGCTAAGTCTCTTGCTAATCTAAAGCACAGAAATATCCAAACACAACAGAACAATATTATGTTCCCGAAGCCACATCCAGCCATGATCACAGTCACTCAACCGTGATCACTCCGGCATGCTTGCTTCCAGCACTGCTAAATGATTTTCAACACAACCGTCAGCAACAAGGGCTCTAACAGACCACTCAAACTTTTCTTCTTTCACAGAATACGCAATATAAACCACCAAAACAAATATTCGTACTTTGAACCATGCATACAACGATTAAAAAAAATCATCAGGATGAAATTACAGGTTAAAATGAGATTTTGGAAGAAGCTCGGGATCTTTTTGGGGGGTAAACGTTTTTGAAAGGCTAGGCTCAGTCTACGCAGGCAACGCTTGAGCTAAGATTTACTCATGCTAATATTTACGGTGTGTGGTTCGGACTGAAAGCAAATAAGAGTGAAAATTCGTCCTTTCACGTTACCTTGTACTTCGCGTTCGTTGCATGGGTTAATATTATATTCTGTCATAAAGTTTGAAATAAACTGCTTTTACATTCACACAGAAACGCTGACTGCTGTTAGGCTCGAAAGAACATTGTACTGAAATGTTTTAAATACAATCGCCAGCGCTGATATGTAATTTCGTATGTCTGCCCCTCCTCACTACTATAGTCTATATATTTCTTCTATCTGTAAATACTTTAGTTCTATGTATATACAGACAATACATATCTATCCACACACTAGCAGCATTCACATTATATGGAACATTTTATGCATTTAAAACAATATATATATCTATATACCCTATAAGTGCAAGTGATGATAAAAACTGTTGGCAAATGCTTTACTAGCGATACATTACATACATTTTATATACAACCTGATCAGCCACAACGTTAAAAACCACTGAGAGATGAATTAAAATAAAATTAAAAAAACTTGCCTGATTATCTCATTACAATGGATAGATTAGGCAGCAAGTGAGCATGAAGTGTGCAGTGTGAGTGCTTGATGTTGAAGTGTAAGGATCTCTGTGACTTTGACAAGGGCCAAATTGTAATGTAAGGTAGACGACTGGGTCGGAAATCGTTCAAAGAAAGGACAAAATGTTCAGGAATGGTTTGAGGAGCATGATTCAGAGGTCAAGATGTTGAACTGGCCTGTAAATTCCGCACATTTGATCAAGTGTCTGTTGGATGTGCTGGACAGACAGGTAAGATCTATTCGAGCTCCACCTTACAGGATTTAAAAGATCCACTAATTTCTTGAGCAGACTAGGTGACAACAATCCCGAGCTGTTTTGGCAACATAATTGAATCTCCTCACAATATTAGGCAGGTGCTTTTAATGTTATGGCTGATGGGTGTGAATATACAGTATGTACGCATCTATAT
Source organism: Bagroides melapterus (assembly GCA_028566695.1). Lineage (NCBI taxonomy): Eukaryota > Metazoa > Chordata > Actinopteri > Siluriformes > Bagridae > Bagroides > Bagroides melapterus. The sequence goes on from JAOTRN010000017.1 coordinate 8,309,631, forward strand.
ACATGTGTTAGTTAGTGAAGTGTGAGCGACGCTAACAGTTTTTATCTGAGCGGGAACAGAACACATACTTCAACTCTGACTGCTTTTTTTATGTGAAAACGCCCCGAAACAAAACCGACATATATATATAAGCATCTGCATACAAAAATAAATAACACAATGATTATATGACTTTTCCAGTTTCAGCTATTGCACAACCAGTTCTTTATGCGCTTTCAGATCGTCCTCACCTCGAACATTCTACATTGATGAAAAGATGCTCAAACAACACCTCCGGCTGTTCCGCCTAGACCGCAACTCGTATACGGTTTGCATCCGATTCCTTTCCTTTCTGTCTAATGTCGGTTTTTACTTCTTCCTATGTATATTCAAGTTAGCTCGAACGAATAATATTTAAACTGATATGTATTCGGTCATATGGCACAATCAACATCTGTATCATATAGTTCTATGATTTTTTTTTTTTTTTACAAACATATTTTGGTGTGGTCCAATACAGAATAAATATCTATTAGTGGTAAAGATTTATATAGATCTTTCTGTAAATGTAACAAACATGTTTTCATGTTTGTAAAAAGCAAAATAAAATGCTTCAAGTTCCCACAGATGGATCATATGAACACACACGCACACACATGCACACACACACACACACACACAGCACGCACACACACTTAATGAATCCACAGACTCATTAATTCACTTGTTACACAGTGGCTGCCAGTGCAGGTTGAGTGCTCGTGAAGGGGGCTACAGTACAGTACGGTACACTTCCCAATGCCACAGTGAAAAGCCTAAAGCCATCCTGAAGGCTCTTAAGCAGTGAATCCTGGAGAACCGATATATTTTCGATACCTCTGAGATGTTACACCGTCTAGACTTTTATCCACTTCTTCTCCTCCTCCTCTCCAACATTCTGTTTGTTACATGTTTCCTCTCACTTATGACACTCAAATAATACAGATAAGTCCTATTTGCTTTTTTTTTTTCTTGTTCTGTCATTTCGAGACAGCAAATCACAGATCTTCCCACTATTGTTTTGGCACATATAGTGTTTGGCAGGGAATAGCTATTCACATCCAATCAGGAGAAGTGAAAATGTCAGGGCATACAGAGAGGATAACAATTAGACACAAATAAACACAAATTTAAAAAAAAAGAAAAAAAAAAAGGCAGAACTGTGCCTAGACAACAGAGCACAGATGTATGTTTTTTCCAGTGCAGTCTGGGGGATCAAAATGTTTCCACCTTGAATGCTTCTCCTTGCACGCTAGGTGGGTGTTGAATGTGGCCACATCAAAACGAAACATCACAGCGTGAGAGAGTCTCTTTCCGTGACTGTCAGTCCTTCTCATGACACATGACTTCTGGGAATTCAGCCCACAATGTGGCAAAAAATAGCGGCGTGCCACCATCTCCGTCAGCTCCTCGGTCCGGGTCCGTCACAAAATTCAACGCTTCATCACAGTGATGTAACGACTGACAGCTCCTCAGCTTGTCTGGCTTCTGAAGTCTTCCTGCTAAGTTTAGTTTTTTTTTTTTTCAACTAAATAAATAATAAAATATGTATATAAAAAAAGAACATGTACAAATCAAAGCCTTAAATGAAGCGGATAGCTCTTAAAAATCGTTCTATTTCTGCAACCTTTCAAACTTCTCCTGATTGGATGGGAAAAGTAGGGGTTGGAGAAAACGTCAGGAATGCAGCAGAAAACGTACTGACATCAATAGTTTTTCCTTGTATCATATGTGGCACTGAACTCAGCAGGGCAAATCATAGATCATCGGATTACAAACAACAAACAAGAATGAGAATAGGCCAAGAACATGCGGTGGCCAATGAGAGAACTGCATGGAAAATGAGTTAAAAAGGGCCTTAATGAGGGAGAATGAGCAATAAGAGGATCTGTCGTAGCTCCATTTTAGGGTGGGGCTCGGATAAGCTCAGGGAATTCTGGGATATTGCTTGGGGGTGGTAGAGGAATGTTTTGGGGTTGGCTATGTGAATGAGACAGTTGTCAGGGTTTGTGGGCTGATGCGAGCTGTTCTTTCAAGAGTAAATGGTGATGACCTCACGACCTCCACCACGCACGAGGAGGACGCGGTTGAGACCCTCGGTGAGAACCTCAAGGAATTCCATATCTGAGAAAGAGATTCCGTGTTAAGGAAACATGGCATATATGGCGGGACACACACGTGCACGTATAAAAACGTCTCATAGTACAGAATGTAATATAAAAATAATATATATAAATCTAAATATATATAGACATAGAGGGGAATTTTGGGACAATATGTTTCAGTCTAATCGAAATCCAAAGTGGATTCAAAGTTGGAAAAATAACCAGCTATTTAAACTGCTGAGAAGTCCTGCATAAAAAACATGAAAGATAATTTAGTGGTTTTTCGTCTTGCGTTGTTTTAGATTTATTTTAGATTTTATTCTCCAGCTGCATCAAGACCTTTACCAGAGGCCGTGTTCAACATGTAGTTCAACACTGTCTTTGTCACGTCACAGTTCACAGTGGTGGTTAAAGGCTCAATAAATATACAGACTCCAGGCTTAAAGAATTTGTATTATCTCATAAGTATTTCTTCATACCTGAAGCAAAATATTCATAAAAAAAATAATATGTAAAAACATTTTTATTTTCACTTTTTATCAGAGTAAATGCTGATATCAAACCTGTTTCTGCTCTGTGTTCATTATCCCAACAGTGTTCTGACTAATTTTATATATATTTGTTTATACTGATTGAAACTGTCTGATAAGTCGATTTCGAATACACCTCTTTACTGGTGTACTGGTAAAAAGAGTTAATTGGGAGACTGAAGAGAAAAGATAAAATGTAAATATAAAAAATAACTGTAAATAATACCTAAAGAGATGAAACTATAAGATCAGATCTGCAAGCAGTGCTTCTGAAGCTGCAGTTGCTGAAACCTGTCGATATTCTTAAAAAAAAGAATACAGGTTTCCAAAGTCTAGAGAATGAAAATGAATCGTTTCCCTTTACATTTCCTAATTCTGTTGCTACCACGGCAGCAACCGACGGTGTTAATAGTTATTACGTGATCTAACCTCTATATTATTTATTATCTATGCTGTAAATGCTCAGTGGTAGTGTTGCTGCTTCACAGCTCACACTGTAGCTTGTAGGTCCTCCAGTTTTCTCCCTCTTCCTAACTG
>JAOTRN010000017.1:8324439-8334811 GCA_028566695.1 Bagroides melapterus
TATGTGTGTATGTATGTATGTATGTATGTACGTATGTGTGTATGTGTGTATGTGTGTATGTATGTATGTATGTATGTATGTGTGTACGTATGTATGTATGTATGTATGTACGTATGTGTGTATGTATGTATGTATGTATGTGTGTATGTATGTATGTATGTATGTACGTATGTGTGTATGTGTGTATGTGTGTATGTATGTATGTATGTATGTGTGTATGTATGTATGTGTGTATGTGTGTGTATGTGTATTTGTGTGTATGTATGTGTGTATGTGTGTGTATGTGTATGTGTGTGTATGTATGTATGTATGTATGTGTGTGTATATGCATGTACGTATGTGTGTATGTGTGTACATATGTATGTATGTGTGTGTGTGTGTGTGTATGAATATATGTATGTATGTACACAAGGTTTCTTTATGAGAATAAACACATGGCTAAAGCATATGTGTGTTGCCTGCTGTTTGTATCTCTATATGTGTGTGTATATGCGTGTTCAGCCTATGTTTGGGTGTGTGCTGTGTGAGGTGATGAGTGATTGGAGTGTTTGATTGTAATCAGGCCTAATGAGCACTCTCTCTCTCAAATCATTAAAAGGCTATGCCACGTTAACACTAATCCACCTTCCATACCGACTTCACATCCTCAAACCCACTATAATACACATACTACCACCAATAATATCACTGCATTAACCTATATGCTAATTACACAACAAATATAGCCTGTGATTGGCTGAGTAACAGCTGCGAGCTGAAGGCTGCCAATCATGCCACCTGTCTCTGTTTGAGAGCCAGTAATATTTTAGCAGGCACATTGCCTTGTAAAAAAAGACATACACTTGTTTACTGTAATTATCTTCACGTTTCTTTTTCCTTTTTTAAATTTGCATATTCCTGTGCTTTACGCCGTGGCTAATGTGCTTGGCAATTCCCAAATAAAGTAGCTGATACTGTGAAACACCTCCGATAGTGTCAATGGTGACAACACAAGAGGGCTGTGCTGGGAGATAACCTCCATACAGAAATTGTGATGCCTGCATCTTATTTAGAAAGAAGCAGTAGCTCGCTAAGTAGTCTCTTCAAGGTATGTGTTGCTTGGCTGTTACTTAGCAACAGAGAATCAGGCACATTTATTCCAGTATGAAAGCATGTTTACACAATCAAATGACAAACCTGCAACCAAATTCAATATTATTACGCAGCCATGGCAAAGACAGCAGTGACAATAAAGCCACATTTACTTTATAATTGGAAAAAAAACAAGTAGCTTATAAAGAGGAAGCAGACACTGAGTGTCTTTCAGCTCTAAAATGTTAAGATGTTAGATCATATGGAGACAGAACATTACAGCTTCATATGTTTAGACTGTGACAGTCACTACGAGGAGCACAAATACACTGGAGTACTTTTTGCTCTTTCATGACCTTTCGGTATACCGAAATACAAAATATTCTTTGGGACATCGTTCTCCAGTAATTTGGTCTATTAATAATGCTTCAGGATGACTAAGCGTGTGGATTCTGACTGAATGCTCTTTCACTTTTTCCTATAAAAGGATCAGTGGCCTCGCTGCCTTTCCGTTGCTATGAGAGACATGTGACACTGAGAACACTCCTCACCTGTCTGTCCGTGTGCTGTCCACGTGACACAAAGAGTGCGGATTCATCTAACACAGGGGTTTTCAAAGTCTAAGACAGTGGGCCTCCCTTTTGACACAACTTACCATTTGGCAAATCCCCCATGTGCAAACACACACACACACACACACATACACACACACACACACACAAAGATAAACACACAGCAAAATATTGGACTGTTAACGCACTTTTATTATTATTTGTGTTTACATGAAAAGTGTAGTTATTCTCGGAGCAATAACAAGTACGTTAATATAACCTTTTTCAAACTAGGAATAATGAATCAAAAACAATGATGGTTTATTATGAAAAGAGGAGAATTTTTTTTTTTTAGCAATTTTAAAATTGTAAGAACTGTCCATCCCAGTCAAAACAGTCAGATGACCTGTAACAGAGAGTGGGGAAAGAAATTTAAACAACGCCAACATTTAAATATCTCTACTATTGAATAATATGCTTACATAATTACATCCCTACCTTAGTGAGAGGTATGCATTTGTTTTCTCGCTGTGCAGAGAAGATTATTTCGTAGTTGTAGTGACGTCAGAAGGAGACAAAGGTCATCCTCTACTATATTTATTCTTGATGAAAGTCATAGGAGAAAATCATAATTTGCTCAAATACATTGAAACTAACGGTGTAAATTCAGGAAATTCATTTTGAACAGAAAGCCAGAAATGTCCAGTGGAAGAGTGTATAATCATTTGCTCCAGTTCGTGATTACTGGTCAGATCAATCAAAGCCTCTTCATCTTGTAACATGCTTGATTTCAAGGTGTTGCAAGTTTTCCCCGAGCCTCCCCTGACATGCTCTGGCGGCCCCACACACACACACAGCACACATATGTGCGTGACACAATCATGATCTGAGACATTGTATCCTGGGATACAATAAAGAGCAGATACTAAAAGAGTGTATAAAAAGGTAGGTGTGTATGTGTTTGTGTGTGTGTGTGTGTGTTGAGGTGGTTGGTTTGGTGGGCTGTAAGATGGATCTGATTGAGAGAGACTGGCACAAACATTTTCTCCAGCCATAAAGCAGACGTTATTGAATCAGGCCACACTGTGCTCCTTCAGGTAGCAGGCCATTTTGTAAATGCTTTAAATGCCTTGAACAGCAGGCACCTGGCACCTGGAAAAAAGTCTCAAAAACACAGTCAGACTCTTAAACAGCCTCTTAAAGCCTGACAAAACACACACCCCAGCAATCTCTACAGGTGTCAGACCCAAGAGGAAAAATAATCCATAAAAACCGACCAAGGCCAAATGCAATTGTATACATTTTTTTTTAGATGTTGCCTGACTTTGAATAATAGAAACCTATTGATCTAAATATATACTTTAAATTGTTTTAAATGCTTTCAATTGTTCAAGTTTAGACAGAAGATTGAGATTTAGGTTGACCTTTATTTTTGGGATGAAGTGTTGCTTTCTAAAAGATTTATAGCTGCTAACTGATTGTCCAATCTTCTTCTCCCCTTAACCCTTACAACATGCCGTGTAACGATGAAGTGGCTCTTATATCTGAGAGGGAGGAGAAAAACTGATCCGCAGACTACGACAAAAAAATATATTGAATATAATAAGTTTAAAAATTGAATAGCATCTTTTTAAAACACAAAAAAGGTAAGCTTATTAAAACATTTTTCAAAATAAATAACTTTTCATCCAGCTTGCTGCTGTCTGCTTTGCTGTGCTCAAGGCCATACACTCACACACACACACACACACACACTTTTCTTTCAGTTATCAAGATTGGCACTTGTGGGTATGGTAGCTTAGTAGTTAGTATGTTTACTTTGTACCTCCAGAGTTGGGTGATTGATTTCCATTTACAGCCTGTACAAACTGACTGGCATCTCTAAATTGTCCATAGTGTGTGTGTGTGTGTGTGTGTGTGTGTGTTGTGATGGGTTGCAATCCCTTTGACAGTGTAACCTTGTGCCGATGGATTAGGATTGTGTTTCTCTATGACATCTACTAAATCTAAAAATTAACATTATGTACAAGTCTTTTGTACTTCCCCGTGAGTAAAAAGCACAAGCTGTCTGTTTTAAATCAATAGTTCAGAAATAATCAACTGTTTAAAATAATCGTCAGATAAAATAATGTTTACGTATATTTTCACCTCATCAACCCATACATATATAATAAAAGGTTTTAGTCTGTCAACTTCGACCCATATCCACAAACCTGCTAGCAAAGGCTTCATAAATCCAGAACTTTGTATGTGCTGTTTTGAATTAGACAAGATTTTGGTGGTTTTAGTATCATGTTTCACTCTGAGGTTTAAAAGTAACTAAGTTTTATAGAGACCATATTACCATAAAGAAAAGCAGTTAACAATATATTGACTACAAAGGATAAGAAAGAGACATGGGTATGAATAATAAATCGAAAACCATCACATAACTACAACTGTTCCACATACTAATAGAAAGCTGGGGTGAATGTTCAACATGTTCACTGAGACACATGCAGTTGCCCTGGTGCTGGAAAACTGCAGAACAATCCAAGTGGATTGAATGTGAAAAGGACTGTTTACATACTGACACAGGTTAATGTTATTCATTTAGTACACATGTACCATGAATTTTGGCCTGAGACTGTGAGCTTAGATAAAAAAAAATCAGCACAATATGAAAACTTACAAAACATTTTTTGATGCAATGCATGAGACAATTTTCTTCAAGACATGCGTACAATACCCACTTCCTTACATGGAGTTGTGTACAGTACTCTTTTGCTCTCAGTATAGTTTAGCATTGTACTCTTCTTCTTCATGACAGAGGGTACTGTACTCCCTAACAGGTGGAGGATCTGAGTATCAGTATAGTGTGAGTTAGTTCTTTTGCCACATATCATGATGTAACTGTATATTTTCTGTGCTGAATCGCGAAATCGCAACGTCAAAGCCAGAAAGTCACTGAAGAGAGTCAACTGTCTCACCATGTGTAGTTAGTAGTAGTTGTCATATACACGTGCCTGCTATCGTTGACTTGCAAGCGGCCATCTGGTTGGTTCCGTCTCGAGCGGGAACCAATTAGCATCGCTGTAATTGCCGGGCGTGATTTTCATCTTCGTAAAACTTTGCCACAAATCGGGTCTTTCTGTGGCTTCGGGATTTATGAATAAATTAGGAAATGCGGGTAAGCTGTACGCAGGCGTACATGAACAAATCGTTTTCAGAAGCATCCTCTACAAGTGTTGCGGTGTTGGCCAGGGAGTAATTGGTGAAATATGTAAAATATATAAACTTATGGTACTCTTTCTATAGTATAAATCACTTTGTATTTTACGTTCTGCAAAAGGTTTTATGCTGCGTATTTTGACTAAATTTCCAAGTCGGGAAGCGTATTTACGAAGCTTGAGTACGACACCTCCTGACTGTCTTTAAACAGAAAATACAGTAGGTAGCACGGAATGCCGGGTTAAAAATAACAAGGAAAGAAAAAAAGAAAAAATCAAACAATTGCGCCTAGGGTTGAAATTATATCTCCTGTTTGAGAACAGACAGTTCGTCTGCCTAATATGGCTCATTTGACTAAAAATTCTCCTCAAATTGCACTGATCTCAGCTGTGCTCCGGCACCCCATTGTTGGTGTCTGACAGGTATTCAGCCCTGTCACTGAGGAACCGGAGCTGCGTCTCAGTGGCTGCCAACTGAACACTGCTGGGATGTCAGTGGAGGAGGAGAACACCCAAATAGCTCCTTTTATCTTTTTCATCTCGAACCAAAGAAAATGGTTCATCAGTGCTGTATTTGAAGAAGATAATATGCAATAATGAAAGCGATTAGATTTCTTGCAACCTTTTTTTGTATTGTAAAGAAAATATAGTGGGGAAATAAAAAGTATAAACATTTCTATTAAGTTAAACGAGAACTAATGCAACCAATGATTCATGCATCTTCTGTAACCTCTTTCCTAATCCCAGCAACACTTGGTGCAAGGTGCAAGGTGAGGGAATTCACAGAAATTCACACAGTTTAGTGTAGACAAGTTGTCCACCTGCAAGTTTTTGAGCTTGAGAGAAGCTGGAAGAAGCCTGTGTCAACATGGAAAACAAGTGAAATGCCACACAAGCTCAGGATCGAACCAGTGGCCATGAAGTTGTGAGGTGGCAGTGCTACCTGCTGTGGCACCATGCTGCCCAACTTTTCAGAAAAACATAGCGCACACTTATGTTGATTACAGTCAAATCTGTAAGTATTTTAACACTGACAATGTTATTGTTATTGTAGCTGTCTATAACGGTATTTTGGAGGTTAAATCATGAATATGAGCTCAACAGTCGCTTTTTAGAGTACTTGTGCACCTACATAATCTTAAATAAAATTGTTGATTATAATGTTACTTGTTTGCAAATCCTATATGCACATGCACCTCACCAGACTCTTGGATTTCTTCTCTTCTGATGCTTTCTCCTCGCTTAACACTGTCCCAGTGACTGTTCTCTATTCAGACACCTAGGCAGTGGAGCTGGAGCTGAGTCACTGACAGTCAGGTACAGTAAATGTGTAAAGACCTAAGATCTGTGTGTTCTTGCTGTTCCACCTCCAAAACCACACAGTCTGTGGTCTAGTGCAGTGTTTTTCAACCAATGTGTTGCGACACAATAGTGTGCCTTGAGAGATGGTCAGGTGTATCGTGGGAAATTGTCCAATTTTACCTAATTTTTGAAAACAATTTTTGAAAACGAATTCATTATATTCTGCAAATAATTTGCCATTTTCGAGTGTCTGTCACTGGCAGAATAATTATGTATTACTCTTCCATATCAGTAGGTGGCAACAGGTAAGCTAATTGACTGTACTGTGTTGATTGTACTTTGAGACAAGAGAATTAGTGATGCATGCGACAGGTAGCGGTGGCATTAGTATTGTAGCTAGCGGGACTATAGTGACAGTGATGGAAAAGTTTTTGAAAAGGAAAAATGTTAATTCCGAACTGGGCCCGGGACAAAATTCGAACCCAGATGAATTCCCTATTATGAGTGGAGGTCAAAAGAAAAGAAAGACGGTGATCCCGAGGCAATACAGCGAAAGCTATCTTTTATTTGGATTTACTTTCACCGGGGATGCAACGGCACCGACTCCGTTGTGCTTGGTAACTGATCTGAGACAAAATCGTGGTTTAAAGCTATGTTTTGGCGATCTACCTTTGGACACTTTTTTGGCTAACTGCTGCCAAGGAATTCCCCATTCTGTCAAACAAAGCTATTTTGACATTGCTCCCGTTTTCCACGACATGAGGTGAGGTGAGCGTTTCAACCCTGACTGCTATAAAACCTAAAAACAGAGACTGAGAGCTGTTGAGGAAGAGCTTCGTGTGTGTCTTTCTTCACTTCCCGCCAGGATATCAGCTCTGTGTTCATCCAAACAGGCCCAGATTTCACACTGAGTGAGTATAAATAAAATGAGAGACTATATTGTCATTAAATATACTATATTAGGCTACAGAGTGTCATTTTTTAATATTTTTTGGTTGGTGGTGTGCCTTGTGATTTTTTTTCACTGAAAAAAAGTGTACCGTGGTTCAAAAAAGGTTGAAAAACACTGGTCTAGTGAACCAGAATCCATGAATTCATGGATAGAGACTTCTAAAGATTGTAAGTTGCTTTGGATAAGAGTGTTTGCCAAATGCTGTAAATATGGCAAGTAAGGCAAGTATGAATGTATAATATAAGTGTGCTTGGTTTTCTCAAGCATCCTACAAGTCAACAGCACGATGACACAGCAGGTAGCATTAACACCTCACAGCTCCACGGCTTTCGCTTCGATCCTGAGCTTGCATTACCATCTGTGTGGCGTTTTGCCTGCTCACGAGGGCTTCATCCAGGTTCTGCTAGATGAGTTCATGCTACTATCCCGAAACTTGCAGGTAGGCAGATTATTTATTGTGATTGATGGTGACCAGGTATGTGTTCCAGACAGCATCTTCAGTTTGTGCCATCAGTTTAATTTATGATTAGGGAAGTGTCCATGTACCTTTGGGAAAGAGGGCTGGGGTGTTATTTAAAGCTGAAAGTCTGCTCTTTGAGCTCATTTTCATTAGTTTTTTATTTTCGTGAATATCTAATCAATGCGTAGATATTTATGAACCTAACTCTATCAGTGGAAATCTTAAATATTTAACTTAATTTAACCCTTTAAATGCAGGTATGGAGAATTCAGGGTTAAAAAATTATTCTGTGGAAATGTTCAAACTGTGAAAATACAGAGAACAAGCCAACATGCCTTTATTATTACAAATTCATGTCTGGTAAATTACAATAACTGAGTCAAAGTAAAATGTTTATATGATTTTTTTTTTTTGGTTTATCATCAGTGAACGATGACTGACAGGTTTTAAATTGATTTCTAAAGATAAATTAATTTTTTTTCCAATACCCAAGGATCACTTTCTTATAAATGGCTCAACCTTGAGGATTGACAACATTGTTCAGCTTCAGGCCAAAACCACATCTGATTTTAAGCCTCAGAGTGTTTGATTTTATCTGCAAACGAAGCCAAACAAAACAGACAAACATGGCAGGGTACAAAATACTGAGAGCTAGTTTAAAAGGGATCAGTAAAAGATGAGAGGCTATGTATGTAATGAATGAAGGATGGGAATGATACAATATGTGTCTGGCTTACCGTGGAGCAGCACATAAGGACAATGATGAAGGCCTCAATAACTCCTCCAATTCCCACCATCCAGGTCATCCTCAAAAACAGGATGACACCTAGAATATTCTGCAGACAGGGGAAATATACTCCCATCAGCGTGCCCATCCGTGGAGCCTGTGAACACACACACGTACACACACACACATTGAGAATGATGGAAAAGCTGTGGCTGAAAGGCTTGGAGAGAAAGGAAAACAAATCATTTTGCAGAAGAACCTTCATCATTAGGTCTAATAGACAGATTAGAAACCGATTATACAAATAAACAAATCTTAGCGTCTAATGTTGGACGTTTTCTCCTAACATCATAGTATATAATATGACACAGCTGGTTGCTACGGCACAACTGATGCAAATCTGTGATGCTGACTCTTTCAAAACTTCTGAAATATATTTCTGTTATGTCATTTAGTCATACAAACTGATATCCCAATTTAGTTTGTTAATTATTTGTTGGATATTCTTTGTTATTTTTTTTGGCACTCTGGTAGTCTTTGATTAATGTAGATGTCATGTAAACACCTTTTTTTTTTTAAATCAAATTATGCGTCAAATATTAGGCTGATGAAAGAGTATGTACAGTTTTACACATCAGTCTCTCTTAAATCCGACCCTCAATAACAGGCCCAGATTAAAACATTTCACATCGGTTAAGTCGTGATTTACTTAGACGCAGTCATCAGCGTAGATAAGTGAAAGCAGCAGATGGCAAACTGAGAAACAAGAGTTTTAATGTAATTATCATGAAGCAAACATGGACTTCATAATGGCTCTTATTTGGAAGTAATTTATGTAAAGACAAAAACCCATATGGCATGATTGACTCTGGCTATAAATGTAATCTAAAGCAGATATGACGTCTGGACAGATTTAACCCAAAAAGAATTTTTTTTTTTTTAAATTAGGTGACAGAATATAGTAGCTTAGGAAATGAAGGTGCTGAAAAACTGGAAAAATTCAAATCTGGGTTTAATTACAAAGTACGACGTAGTGAAATGCATTTTTTTTAAATACAAAAAAAAAAAAAAAGCTAATTTAACTAAGGTAGAGAATAAAAAATAAAGTAAAAGTAAGGAATATAAAAGGTATATACAATTTAAAAAGAAATAAAAATGGAGTTAGTAACTGAAAATGCTGCAGTGATGCATGTGAATGTGAATAAATGTCATATCTATTGTTAAAGTGCAAAATGTTCGTGTAGTGCAAATTGTGCGACTGTGGAAAAGTCCGGCTGCGGTAGTGAGTGTAGTCAAGTCAAGTCAAGAAGCTTTTATTGTAATTTCAACCACATATAGCTGACGCAGTACATAGTGAAATGAGACAACGTTTCTCCAGGACCATGGTGTTACATAAAATAACACAAAGATTAAGATACGTTAGTTGTCCTAGCCACAGAAAGCTGTGCATTTTCACTTTATCTTGTAAACCTTCCCAGGCAATGGAGTCAACACGCCAATATCAAGAACAAGTACAAGTACACTCACTCACTGACCACGGAACACCTATACCCTTGTGAGTTTATGGTCTTATCTAATCAGCCACTCATGTGACAGCAGAACAATATACAGTATAAACTCGTGGGTCAAGAGCTTCACAACGACCTTTTGTCACGCGTCCAGTTTCTGTGAGCCTCTGACAACTGTTGCTGTAGACTCTATTGGAACCTGATGTGATCTTGTGGTGTTGTGTCCTTGACCTTAAAGTTCTGCATTCTGAAATGCTGTTCTGCTCACCATTACTGTAAAGCGTGATCATATAAGTGACCAAAGATTTCCTGTGAGCTTGAACCAGATCGACCATTCCCCTGTGATCTCTCACACACTGAACTCACTAGTGTTTTTGTTTTTCCACAGCATTCTGTGTAAACTCTAGAGACTGTTGTGGGTGTAAATCCCAGGAGCTCAATAGTTTCTGACATCGGCCCATTTGTATCAAAAACAATTCCTGCCACAGGTTGATTGCATGAATGTGAAGGAATTCAGTTCAATTCAATTCAATTTTATTTGTATAGCACTTTTTACAATGGTCATTGTCACAAAGCAGCTGTACACAATCAA
>JAOTRN010000017.1:8447209-8461047 GCA_028566695.1 Bagroides melapterus
CTCAATTGGATTAAGATCTGGGGAATTTGGAGGCCAAGTCAACACCTCAAACTCATTGTTGTGCTCCTCAAACCATTTTTTTAATGTTTAATGAGAAATGTTAACCATATGTAACTTATTCTAAAAGCAATGAATAGTTCTGCATCATTATATGACCAATAATTAGGAGGGGGCAAGTTGCACCTATGTAAATTAATGTAAGCAGGTTGATTCACTCACATTAAAAATTTGTCTTGACTTGTATAAAACCAGTTAACTCAGATTTTGAAATGGTACACATAAGGAAAGAAATCAAATGTAATTATAATGCACACATTACTGTTTTTATCTTTCATATTTAAAAAGATTTCTAATTGATTAATAACCTTCTGTATTTTATTCTTACATGCTGTAAAAGTGCAATTCAGCTCTGTCTTGGAGAGACTGCAGAATGTCAAGCTCAGCACTCTGAGGGCCCCTCTGTGGAGCAGAAACCTTCTATCTTCAATAAAAATAATTTTGTTTGTGTTTGAAGTTGAGGATACGTCTTCAAGTTTGAGTCATGGAGTACCTCAAGTCTTCTGGATTAGAGCTAGACATTCTCAAAAAAATTCCAAATATTAAAGGCATCAAAAAAGCTTTAAGCATTCAAGCTTAAATTTAAGCATTAAGCAAACAAGCACCGTATTTTAATCATTACTGTTTCTGAATGTTATCAGAAACATGCACATATTAAGTTTTTTTTTCTGTCTTTAATTTTTACAAAGATATACTATATAGCATATGTATACATCCTAGCAAGCAATGTTGTATGAATATAATACATTGTACAGACACATTAAAGATAATACAATTTTCATTGTTAGGCAGGTTTATATGAAGAATGTTTAGTTTTAGTTCCAAAGATTGTTTACATCTTTAAATCAAGTTGCAGTTTTCGTACTTCTGTAATATTTTTCAGACAAAATTAAATTACTGAAAGGACTTAGTTCCCTTTCGAGGGAACTCGACACTGCATTGAGTTGACGCTATGGGAATGCTTCTTTGAGGAAGTTGTGTCTGAAGCTCTGTGTGCACACGCCAATTTAACAACTCAGAAAGTACAGGCAACGTAGGCAAAGTAATTACACGCCAGCAATTCTATATAAGGGCATCTACGTCACATTACTCCAGCTTCTTTGTCTTCAGGAAGCGCACTGTGTATGTTTGTGTCTATTGTCTGTCTTATCATCTAAGACTAGGGTCATTTCTTTCTTTATCATGGCGCGATCGGCTCCCAAAAAAAGAAAAAAACGGGCAGCCGATTGTGTGCATTGCGAGCGGTTGCTGACCGCATTCCAGGCTGGAGTTCTGCGTCTGTCTAGGCAGTGTGGCGGCTTGATTCATGGCAGTTGCAGTCTGAGTAAGCGGAAATAACAAGAAACGCCGAGTCCTTGTTCTCGTCCTTGTCTGGCTGAATTCCAGCTTTCTCCTTCTCAGAGAACCACCTTTCTGGGGTTTGTTTGGAACTCCACCATGAGGCGGGCACGTCTGACTCCTGCTCTGGTGGCTTCCATCTTGTCAGCAGCAAAAGCTATTCGGCTAGGCCAAAGCCTCTCTGTTGCTGAGGCACAGAGGGTGCTCGGCCTCAGTTCGGCAGTATCCAACGTTGTTCCTTTGGGTCTACCTCCCTCATCTCTCATGGAACATAAATTGCCTGGAGATGAGGGCCGTGTTTCTGAAACACTTTCTCCTACACCTCAGGGGATGGCACTGCGGTGGCTTCCTATATCATTCATCAGGGCATTCTGCGTTTGCGCCCCCTGTTCAGGCTGGCGCGGTGGATTCTGCTCTGGGCAGAGACCAGGTTTCTTTTGCTGGGAGCAATCTTCATCCTGGGATGCAGACTTCCTGTCGAGGCAGGTTCTGAGGCCCAGGGAGTGGTGTCTCCACCCCCAGGCAGTAGAGCACATCTGGCCTGGTACAGACATGGCTGAGGCTCCGTCTGTATGCCTTTCCCCTGGTAGTTCTGCTCCCACAAGTCCTAGCTAGAGTGTGCCATCTTCTAGTGGCTCTTCGTTGGTCCACTCCTGTGGTTCACGGACCAAGTCTCCCTCCTAGACAGGAGTTCCCTGTCAGGAGGGCTCTCCTCTCTTATGCACCGAGGTTGGAGTAATGTGACGTTACATATGTAACCTGGTGTAGTTTCACTTTGTAGTTTTTTTACTTTTGATGTTTCCAAAGTAACTTGAAAGTAAAGTAATTAGTAATTTGATTACCTTTTGCATGTAGTTATTGTATTTTACAATAGAATTTTAAAGTAGTAATTAGTAATTTGTAGTAGAATTCTTTTTGAGTAGCTTACCCAACACTGTCCAGGACCTAATGCTTCCTACCAGAATATTGTCCAGAGCTTCACATTGACTCCTCCTGCTTGCCTTCTTCCCATAATGCATACAATTCTTCCCCAGCTAAATTACACACTCACATAGTCATCCACATGAAATAATTCATCAGAACATGCTACCTTTGGCTTTTGTCCAAGTCATTCAGATCCTTACCCTTGTCCATTTTTCCTGCTTGCATCACAACATCTTTAAGAAATGACTGTTCACTTGCTGTCTAATATACACCACCCCTGGACAAGTGCCAATTTAATGTTGATAATTAAATAATCAACACTCTCCTACACTTATTCACATACTATGGACAATTTAGAGATGCCAATCAGCTAACAGCACAATTCTTTGAGCTCATAACACACATATATACATACAAGAAAAAGCTACACCATTATTTTATCTTTGTTATATTGTGAACAATATATTGGCTCGTGTGATATGAAAGTCTTTTAGTTTTCATTTTATTCAAATTAATCTCCCTACTTTTCCAGAAATAGTGTTGTATATTATATGCATTGGAATCCAGTCCAGACTGGACTTGAGTTGACATTACTATTACTCAACAGGCAAAGATTGAACTTTTTAAGTGCATTGTATTCATATAATTTTGGTGAGGTTATTTTTTTAAATCCTCGAATATTCTACTGTAATACATGATAAATGTTACATTTCTTCTACTGTGATATTTATGGTTTAAAAAGTAAGAAAATATTAAATGTTTTATAGTATTTTATAAGTAATACAATCTTAAATCAGCTCATAACATAATCTTAAATATTTTATAATGTCATTATTGAAATATGTTTTATTTATGTCACCTAAGGACTTTTAGCTCTGGGCTTTATTTGGTCATAAATAAAAACACAAGGACATTTTAGTTTGTGCCTTGGTTTAGCCATTTGGAATGGTTTTATTTGCATAGTTCAATTTGATCAATGTTTATTCAGAAGAAAAGTCTATCAAGAGATTTTCCTTATGCTTTTACAATATTGTAGACAAAGACGATTTACTAATATTAATCTGATGATTAAAAGCAACCTTTGTCCAAACCCATAAGGTCAACCTTATGGCTTGCCCTCTCTGAAGGTTCAGGTGTCAGGATTAGCTTAGGAGGGCTTCAACCTGGGAAAGAGTGAGTGAGTGCATGCACTAGAGCACTGAACCATGGTTGATGACTCAAGCTTGCTGTCGCTGATTGACACAGGGTCACTGAGTTTGTTGTGAAACTGATATAAACTACAAGTATATATGGATACACACCTACAAATTCTAAGATAGAAAATTTCTTAGAAAAGATACTGACTGAATTAATTGTTTTACAAATAGCAATAATATAGCCAAAAATAACTTAAAGATCTACTTAGAATCTTAGATCTACTAGAATAACTTATATTTTGTTATATTAAGAATCTAAGAATAACTTTAATAATAATTTTCTGGCTCAGTTATGATAATAATTTGACACATAAAATGTCTCCTTATTTGATTGGTGGTAGTAACCCAATATGTTTAAAAGTCAGAAGGACCCTGACTCATAATATTTTAAACTCTTTAGTTGTTTGTAGCCTTTATATAACCCTTCAAAGAAGCATATCCCTATCAGAAAATAATGCATGCAAAGCTTTCTCACTTTACTGTTCAATGTAGCCTTAAAGAAATGTTATAAAAGTGTTTTTCTAAAAGTGTACAAGTAGGACAGACTGCCTCACAAATACAGTATGTTCAAGTCACGTGGGGAGGTTTCTGATTTTGGAAATGTGTGGAGTCGGGTCACACTAAAATAAATTATGGGTCTTTAGAAACACAAACCTTTTACTATCCAAAACAAACAACAAAAAAATGTAATTAATGCATATAAACAGCCTAAATCACACAATTTATGTGTGAATCAGGATACATTCTGTTAAATATCAGTAGACTTTTGTTACTTGTAAAATAAAAGGTTTATAGTGCATCTAATAAATACAATCAAATAGAATTTTTATATTTATTGTTTTTTTTTTACTAAAACATACTAAATATACAGTAGCAGATTTTTCAATGTGTTCACTTACGTAGAAATTAGGATGCATAGCTAAATATAAGAGACATAAAATGTGTTGACACCACATATCTTTAATGGCAGCAGAAAACAGTACTCAAAAATTATACTTGAGAAAAAGTGTCCAATATGCCATAATCTAATATTTGTTAAATTTTTGGTAAAATATTATAAAATAAAATACTCTTAAAATGTTACTTAACTATAGAAGTGAAATAACATTATGCACGTGCTGTTTTATCTCTGACTTTAATATATAAACTATGTCAGATTTTCAGTTTTTATTAAAAACTTACTTATTTGGCAAAACATGGATATGATTAATATTAAACATAATATAATATAATTCATTTATAATATAAAATACCCCTGTGATAAAATAATTGACCTACTGTAGAAAGACCATAGTAGCCTAATTTGATGTGGAAACCCACTTTTCAATAGCATGCAAAATACAAACTGTATAAGCAACCTTGTAGAAAGGCATATTATACTACACTAGTCTATACTATATTATGCTATACAATACTACACTATAGTATCCAGTTTTCATTAAATCCTTTGAAATGATACTGTACTGTATTACAGTTACTGTAATTAATTACACATTTGTTAAAATTGGAAATGATCATAAAAGTTTGAAAAATAAAAAATTACTGCAATTATTTATGGTCTGCACAAAAGAATCAATAACATGTTTTACTCAAACTATATATGCCATAAGCTTTTTCTTCTTTTAAATATATAGCAATTGTTCTTTCCTTTCTTATTTACAGTTCCTTGGTGGTAATTTAATGATAACTCTGACAGGTTCAGGAAACCTAAATGCACTGACTAACCTTGGGTCAGGCTACAGTTCAGGAGGAGGGTGAATAAGTTCCCCTAGGTGAAGAACTGGATTGTCTCTGCTTATTGCACTCTAACACACAGAAACAGCTTAGCTAATACCCAAATCATAAAACTGACTTTCCTTTTGCAATTAGCTTAATTGTGAAAGCAATATTATACATGCTAATTCCACAACCTTTGAGCCAGATGTGGATGAACTCATAAAACAACACTTTCCCACGTAGTTTGGTAAGAGGTTTAAATGAGCTAAGCCAATAGTTCAACGGGTGCAATCAATAATAGCTTGAGAAATCAGCTACTTTTCTACTCCTCCACTTGGCTTTATGATGTGGATATGTATCTGAGGTTACTGTTTCAACATTAGGACATGTACCAGCTCACTGCAGTGAAATAAAATGTTCTTTCACATTCGTACCTCAATCAACAGGTTTAATAAGAACAGCCAGCTCTCAACAGAGCGTGTGACCACATACACACGCCATTGGCATGCTGGTTAATGCTGTTGTCTCATATATAGTCTATTCATCATGATGCAGGAAGATTATTTAGGCAGCATTGCATATTAAGAAGGAGAAAGAATAAGAGTAGCCCCTTAACCAACATTAAAACCTTATCATACGATGCCTCTGCAGTGCAAACAAATGTCCTGAGAATGTTATATTGGATCTCTGGTCAACAGATTGCATGCCCCTAACACTATGTTCTGAGCATGATGATCTTTGCTGTCAAAGACAAATAGTAAGGTCTACAAGGTCCTTGATAATAGACTATATTTAATAACAACATGCATCCTTCATCCATATATGCTGTGTTTATCAGGTTTAATATATTAGTCAAGGTACCAGTTTTATGCCAGTTCATGTCATAGCTTACAAATTCCCCTCAGAATATTATAGTTATTTTTCTCACGAGAATTTCTGGTCACATTACAGTACAGTGGAAGATCTTGTTTTCCAAATGTACACTGATTCACATAATTACGGATTTGGTACAGCCAGAGTTAGCACTTGAAATCACCACTGTAAATACATTTCTATTGTTGGTTAATTTGACCAGCTTCACTGTAGTTCAGCTGACTGATCTTAAAATATTTGTTTTATTTTAACAGATTGCATTTAACCGATTCATTTTAGTTCAGCAGATTTGTTTGAACAAGTTTGTTTTAGTTCAGTTGGTGTATTTGAACAGTTCAGCAGATTCCTTTAACCAATTCATTTTTTTTTTGCCCACTGACTGTTTACCAGATTCATTTCAACCAGTACATTCAGGTTAAGCTGATTCATCTTAACTGATTCATTTTAAGTCAGCAGATTGTTTTAATTAATTCATTACATTTCAGCTGATTCATATTAACTGATTTGTTTTAATCCAGTAGATAAATTTTATTTATCTATAAAATATAATTAATCTCAGTGACTCAATGAATCTGAATCACAGAAAATTAAAAATAGTTATGAGAGTAAAAAGAATAAATAGTTCATAATAAGGCTACTTGTCCAGTAGCATGTTGCAATTTACGCATTTAAAAACGAATGGCTCACGGTGGCTTCACTATATTTATAATCATTAGATCAACATCTGACAGGTGCAGCACATCTTACCAGCACATTCCACCAGGCACATTAACCTTTTAAGAAAGCCAAACCTCACCATCCCATGTGCATACGGATGTTTGGGAAGTACTCCCACTCCTAATTCTTGAAGCTGCTCTAAGGTGACTCTGTCTTATTATGTCATGCCCATAAGCATCAAGTATAAGGAGTGTCAAAGGGGTTGCAATTGCTAACAGAACAGTTAATTTTCTTTACCTTTTTAAATGATAGTCCTTTCAATATTGCAATTCAAATGTCAAAGTTGATTTCATTAATATTAAATAAAACACTTCAATACATCATGAAAATATTAATACAGTGATTCAGAAGCCAAATTGTTTCTGGGGTCAATAAATTTCAATTCCTGCATTATAATAATAATAATAATGGTAATAATAAGATTTAATAATAAAAATACTAATAAAATGTAATCATTAATTCTGATTAAATTCAATAATAAATGAAGTTCTAATTTAATTATTATTATTATTATTTGGTTATTTATTGCTATTCATACAGTACACATTTAAAAGACATAAATAAGATAAAATTAATTCTGATATGAGGTAAAGGAAAAACAAACCACTTAGATTATTCCACCTGGCCTTAATACTATACAAGTTATGAGTTACACGATAAGATCAGCAAGGGGTCTGAACTCTTGCTGATCTTATCTTTCATATAATTACTTCCCCTGATATAATGTGAGGCATGTTGAAAATGAGCTGAATCTGAGCTGTGAGCTGTGAACCTAAAGAGATGAATGTCTCTTAATAGAACCAATTCACAGAGAACAGCTTAATTCAGAGGGGTTGTTTGAATATTTGGTTGTTGGAGAAGGCTTAGGATCTTGTAGGAACTTTCCAAGCAATATATTTAAGATGTGCAAAGGGGAGATCCATAAAAAAAAGAGTCCAGCTGCAGTATATGTTTTTGGAGTGCAGTGGAACAAAACAAGTTTTTTTTTTACTGAGTAGAAGAATTTGTGCTTGCACAATCTGCTCGTAAATACACACGTCAAAAGCTTGAGCAATGTCATGCCTCATTGGTGAAGAAAACACAGACACTGGAGCAAAACAAGTGCTTCCGCAAGCGGGTCCAAACAGGTAAAGAGCGATCTCTGTGATCTCCGGTGTTGGCCAAAATGTTCCATCAACAAATAAATGTCTGGCAAAGTTTGTACACTATTGGATGGCTTCCATTGTAGACCATTTGCAAATCGACGCTCGATAGTCACATTGCCATATGAAACCCAACATTACAACATCTGTCTGCTTGTGGTGCCAGCACCTGTGCCAAGGTTGTATTGATATGGTGAGGAGGTCAGTGTGCTTGAACATTTGGACACAACAGGTTGCTACATTCATGTGCATGTGCTCCTGGATGTAGACACTCAGATTACACTCAGACTACGTGTTTGTGATTTCTGCGCACCTACTATACATGAACCATTAAAAAAGGAAAACAATTGATCAATTTGTCACTACTACAATGTTACTGGTACCTTTGAACGGTAATTTTAGACTTTTTATTGCACTATAATTTGCACAGTGAATTTATCTCTCAGTCAGGTAGGAGAGATAATATGTGTGTGCTTCTGTCTTCGTGTGGCTATGCACTTGTTTGTGTGTGTTTGAGGCCCCGGTTCTGTGTGATATAAGAGGCCAGCACAAGGGAATATGGGGAGTTTTTTCTGGATAAGGACCAAAAGTCAGGTTCAAAGGGACATCATGGCTTATGAGCTCTGAACTCTTACACTACCACAGTGAATAATCACAGAGCATAAACATGCACTTTATGACCTCTGACAAACATATAAACTCCACGACCTCTCCCCTTCTAATCTCTATTGAATGTTCTCATCATTTTCTTGTTTTCACTTTGTGTTTAAATAAAAAAGTCACATGTATGTAATATTCTATAATATTAGGTTTTATAATATGAAGTGGGTGAGTCTAAACAGAAAGACATTAATATAAGATGTTCAAAATGATATAAAATTAATCTTCAGATGCATTTAAATAAAATAATTGTACACCAATTTATTATTATTATTATTATTATTATTATTATTATTATTATTATTATTATTATATTGTTGATGTTGTTGTAATTAATTAATTTATTATTTGTTTGTTTGGTTGTCGTGAAATCAGAGAGTTGATGGATTTAGAAGGAGGTGATATGAATTGATGTGATGTGAAAATACTTTGTTACAGCAGACTGGTATAACAAATAAAAAATGTGTAAAAGGCACAATATTGTAAAAAGAAAAACTAATTCTAATACTAAATTCTTTTTTTGCATACCCCAACCATGATACAGCACCACTGGAGCACTGAGAGTTAAGGGCCTAGCTCAAGGACCCAACAGTAGCATCTTGGCAGTGCTGGGGCATGAATCATCTTTCCACATGCAGAGTTTATTTTATTTATTTATTTTTATTCATACCTTTTTCCAAGGATAAATGTTTGTCAGTGTGTGTCAAACAGATCCTTAGGAAACATTCCATCCGCATGCTTTAGGTTCATGGAGTGCAGCCAGGGCACTGGAGTGAGTGAACTCCTCAATATTACATGTTGATTGTGTGTTCATGAATCGTGTGTTCAAGGCCATGCTCCCTATGACTTCTTATGTGGGCGGTGTCTGTGTTCCTCATGTTTCAAGTGACGTCTCAAGGCCTTGACCTGGCTAATGTCTAAAACTTACTGGAGTTTGTAGCCATAAACTTATGTCCTTATTTACAGTCCTTATAATTTTATTTCCCGAAAAAAAAAACTAGGTATTGGCATAACAATCCAATTAGCATAAAACAGCACAGCATATGCTAATGAAAGAGGTTCATGTTAACAAGAGTGGAACATAACGTGATCTTCGACTTTGTAGCACATCCACCTCAAGATTTGATGTTTTGTGCATGCTGTGATGCTTTTCTGTCCACCACAGTTGTAGAGTGATTATTCAAATTATTACAGATTTCCTGACAGCTCAAACCAGTCTGGCATTTACACCCACTGAACTGTCACTCACTCAGTGTATTTTGTTTTTCACATTAATCTGTAACTCTAAAGACTGTTGTGTGTGAAACTCCAACCAGCCTTTCTGGTACCAATAACCAGGCCACAGTTAAAGTCACAAGGGTAACAAATTCTCTTCATTCTTATGTGAATATTAAATGAAATGTGTGGCCCTTATTCTGCAGGATTTTATGCACTGTTCTGTGATTGGCTGTTTGGAAAATGCATAAATGAGTAGGTGTTCCATACAGGTGTGACACAGCGTGTGTCGTTTCTTATATAGAAGAGCTTTTACGCTAATGAGTGAGTAAAAAAGAGTGATTTAAAATGCAGCATTACTATACTGGAAAAACCAGCTTGGTTTAACTAATAAGCAGCTTATTTGAATCTTTGAAAGAAAAAAATTCCTACAATAATAGGACTATTATGCTCATATTTGTTTCAGAGGTTGAGGTTAGCGTATTTTAGGATTAGGTTCAGTGTTCATGATGATGAAGTGTGTTGCTCTAATGGGAACCTATAGTAATACCCAAGAAACATTTTATATATACTCTCAGAAAAAAAGGTATGAAGCTGTGTCTTTCCTTTTCACTTCATCTAGCATTCAATATATTTATTTACTTGTTTGTTTGTTTTTACAAATTTGTTACAATTGTTGACATCAAGTTATTCAAGTCAATCCAAAACAAGTTTATTTGTATATTACATTTAACAATAGAACAACAATGTCAAAAAGCAGCTTTACAGGAAATATATAAATTAATGAAACAAAGTATAAATGTTAAATTCATCTCCATTAAGCAAGCCAGAGGTGGTGATGACAAGGAAAAAACTCCCTGGGAAGATATGAGGAAGAAACCCTGAAAGGAACCAGACTCAGAAGGAAACTCAGTGCTATAAAAAGCTTGTAGGTGGCAATAAAAACACATACTATTATTTTACATAGTTAAGCAATGACTCAATTAAAATGAAACAAAATCTGTACTGGGTGCGTACATGAAATGTATTTTTTAATTAAATGATTCAGCATAGAAATGTATAGTGCTTTATTTATTTTTCTCTTCAGTGTATAGTGGTTGTTCACTTTTTGGTAGAATAGGGGCTCTTTGGAATAGGTTTTGCTCACTTCTTGTCAGTAGCACATTCATTTATTCTCGTTCACAGTGCCTCCACAGTTAATTCACTAACCCTTAACATTTGTGAGCATTTATAAGGTAGAAAATTCAGCCAATCTCTGAGGGCGCCATTGAATATTAAAATAATGGAGCAGTAACGTCCAGGTTCTGGGTCTAATGAACGCTGCAAGACAATAGGACGCTTGACCAGGACATCATTTCATAGGCCTGAAATATTGACAGAATCGTAACACTAAGATGAAATTAATGCTCTGAAACAGCTAGATAATCATTTATTTTGTATTTTCATAAAATAATATGGTGCTTTCAGATTTTATACACATTATGCCGTGAAAAGAAATAACCATCTTTACTTAATACTTAATATTGTTCATTAAATATGCAATTTGCTGTTTTACCACATGGCAGGGTGGCCTAGTAGTTAGTATGTTTGCTTTGGACTTTTGTTTCCTTCCTCCTCCGTGCCTCAGGGGTTTTCTACGTGTACCCCAGTTTTCTCTCCCAGTCCAAAGACATGCACTGTAGGTTGAATAGCATCTTTAAATTGTCCATCATGTGTGTGTGAGATTGTGCCCTCTGATGGGTTAGCATCCAGTCCATGATGTCCCTTTCCTTGTGCCCCGAGTCATCTGAGATCTATGCTCCAGGCTCTCTGTGACGGTGTTGGAGAACTGCTACTGTCAATGGATGGATGGAGGATTTGCCAAATGTGTAAATTTGTTATAAGCGAACTATTATGTCTGACCAGTATTCAAGATATTAATAGTTGTGTTTTCCCACTAGAAGCTATTATTTTATTATTATTATTAGAATTTATTTATTTTTAATTTCTTGAGCTATTCGGATTTTCCCCTGAAGATGGCGCTCTATGAAATGCACAACCTGAAGGCTGCTTCTCATTCAAATCAGATGTTCTATTTCTTTGGGATATTCTGAGAGTTGTTACAACTGAGACTTGTACTAATCTGATTACATTCTAAACACCTTGGTGGATCTAGTAAAACATTTTGTATATGTTTGCATTTCTACCGTTTACCTCCAAAGAAATTTGGCTTGTTCAAAAATCCAGAATTTTTACAAAGCTGATATGTGTTAGCATGTACTGTTAAAAGTCTTACACTAATACATTTCTAAAATTCATATTCTTAACCTTTACAAATAATCCTTGACTCAGTGTCTCTCGCAGATTGATCTGCATAACATGACAAATAATTCCAATGATTTAATGCAATTAATTTATTATTTTTTATTGTTCTATCATATTGACCCAACAACAAATCAACAATAAAACCATATATACAAATAATAGCTAGGAGGACAGGCAGTGTAAAAGGCACATGCAACTCAAAAGACAACCATATAGATTCCATACAGGCAAGAAACAAACATATAAACTTCAGTAACGTTAACAGAAAGAAAAATAAAGTCAAATGTACATCCAGTAACAAATATTACAGATCATTGCGGTCCAGGCACATAGTGAAGAGGAAAGAAGGAGATATTTTCTAGTGCTTAAGAAATCACCTCACAAAAATATTCATAAGTTACGTAGATGATTGTCACCTTTCTCAATAGATTCAGCTTTATACCTTGGCTATTTTTGGGATTAATTATAATGTTTTCACTGTCTTTTTTTTTTGTGTTATTAAATAGTGTATAGTATTTTAGAGAAGGAAATACATTGAGTGGAATATCACACAGTTTCATAAACATTTATTCAATTTTATTTTATTTTTATTTACCTAAAAGTTGGTTTAGCTAAAAGAATGGATCAGTATCTGAATCAGTAATATAATCAATAGATTATTGCATTATGGATAAAAATGATCAGGAAAATTAAAATTGTTATATCTACATATTTCCCAACTGATTTTCAGTCATACAGATAATTCCCCCAATTGTGCTTTATTTGTTTCAAAAGAAATTTATTGTATTTCACAGTTGTTAAAAAAAAAAAAAATTATAGGCTGATATTTGAATAGGACTTAGAGGCAAGATAAAGAGCGTATCCTTTTTCCTCATAAAAGATTGATGCTGTATAAATCTCTGAGAGAGATATGAAGAAGTCTCATCTATGACACAGCAGCAGCTGCTTGTGAATTTGTAGAAAACATAAATATTTGCACACCTTTTTTTTTCAAATCCAAAATCTTACCTTTCACATCGCACATGATACAAAAAAGATTGTCCTGAAGTGATGTTGTCTCATATCAATATGCACAAACTTGTTGGTCCTTTAAAGCACTCTAAAGGTCTTAAATGAATTTATTATCATTGTCTCCAGTGCAATGTGCCATTGTATAAAACTGCTGTCAAAAACAGAAGAAAAGAGGGAAGAGAAAATTGTTTTCTAAACTGATTTGGAACAAACATATTTCCTGTATGTTTGTAACTCCTGGCTGATTGGTCCTGCAGTTCTTGGCTTGGCCGCTTGATTACGGTTGACAAATACAAATGAGAGATGCTGTTCAAGATTCTGCCCACTAGAGGTAGTCCAACTCTAGTGCATGACTCAGTGCCTCCAGGTCTGCTCTGCAGGTTACTCTCCAGAATGGCATGTTTTTCTGTAAGAAATTAGAGATATTAATGCTCGCATAACAACACAAGATACGTCAACAACTCAATACATTTACATTTATGGCATTTAGCAGACACCCAATTTTTTTTTATTTTTATGAGATAAATTTTTAACTCATTTGATACAACTGAATAATTGAGGGTTAAGGGTCTTATTTAAGGTCCTAACAGTGGCAGCTTAGGGGACCTGGGACTCAAACTTAGCAGACACTTAGCAGACACATTACAAAAGAGAAAATACAAGTGATTATTTAGATATATAGACA
>JAOTRN010000017.1:8506422-8521644 GCA_028566695.1 Bagroides melapterus
TCTATCTATCTATCTATCTATCTATCTATCTATCATACTGATACAGTTATACAGTATATTGTCATTGTGTTGGAGCCCTAGAATAAAGAAACTACATTTCCCAGACTGCACTGGGGTAAAGAGCTTTTGGTTGATCGTGGCAATAATGAATATATAAGCTATATTTACTTTACTTGTGCTTTGACATCAGTGGCAGCAACTCTATAATTAATTAATTAGTTCATTAATTAAATAATAATTATTAATGTTATAATATGGGCTTTATTTTATTAATTTTTTTCTGAGAAATAAGTCTTCTACCATACCAGGAAACAATATCCTTAGATATAGTATTACTTTGACTAATTTATATGGTCATGGTTAAGATTAATATAAGGATCCTTTATAAAAACATAATAATAATTGACCCACAGGGCACTAATGGTGTTGGCCTGCTATCCAGAGAAAGTCATTTTAGTGAGCTATAGTCATTGCAGTGTTATGACCCTTATCCAATTTGCAATGACTTGTCTAGAAACATTTGAAGTGGAGAGATTTACCTCTACAGCTGATAAACAAGGTGCAAAAAAGCCTCCCATTTCTAAACTACATTCTACTCCCATTGTGCACGTATTCAAGGACTACCTTTTGAAATTTAATCAAGACATGCCTTCCCTTCCCCAGTCCAACTATTATTATTTTAACCTCGAATGTGCTGTGTGATCTCTAAACCATACCAGCCTGCCAAAGTGTCCCTAGTATGCTTTGTTTCCTGCTTTGGAGCAGTAAAAGTAGAAAGAAGAAAAGTTGCATTCCTTAGGTTTCTAGAATTTTGGCTGCCTTTAAGTGGCCAGAGACTGATTTGGTGAGGAGGAACCCCTGCTGTAGATGCTCTGAGATGCCTGTTTGAACTGATATGCTAAACACATTTGTCTTATTGCCCTATCAGCCACTGTGACTGCAGGATCAGAGGCCAGTTCAAGCTGATTCTGACTGCATGAAAATGACCCTGGGTTTTTGATTCCTCTCAAGGAATAAACAAACATCCAAAGACCTTTAATTCTGGAGTGAGAAACATCCAAGTTGTACAAATCAACAATCTAGTACTGCCAAGACACTCAAAGTATTATAAAGATAAACCTAACAGCGTACCACATGATCTATTGAGCAAAACATTTACAGCCATCATACTTTTGTATAATCAAATAATTCCCATTACATACATTACTCAAACCACCATAGATATTCAGGAAACTGTATCATTAATACTTAATGGCTTGAACCTTATTATGAAACTTATGCACATCAATCATCTGGCCATCCTCTTCCATAAAGTCCTCTGTGTACATCAATGTTAAACTAATCTCCGTCTCAGTGTGGCTCAGGAAATTGATTTTTATTAGCACTCAAGAAAACTTTTATCTCTCTCATCCAAGGAACCATAGCAGTGACCTGTCACTGACCATTTCTTTTCATATCTATTGTTAATAGTGATAGAAAAATCAACTTGCAGTGATTCTGGGAAGACACATCCAGTGCTCTGGTTGAGACATACAATATTATATTATATACCATATAGCTGGCTAAACCGCACCGATATTGAATCCTCAAATCTGATTGGTCAGACGGTCATGATTAATTGCCTATAACAGCAGCCCGGACAGCAATGTTGGTCGTAAGGCTTTCTTTCTACAGTAAGAACTTGTTCACATGGGCTTGTATTGTCGACATGACACTTAATCGAGGGCTAATAACATAAATGAACAGATTATAAAACGTGCTGATATTTAACAAAGAATGGATAAATGGTTAATTGTTGTGTGAATATAACAGGCTACAGCAGTATAACCTGAATCACAATGATCTAATCATTTAACACAAACTATTAGAATATATAAGGCAGTCACACTGAAGTAAATACTGTATGTAACCGCAAAATTTGTGGAGTGAAGGGAAGATTCTTCTCTGGCAATTTGCAATGTTTTACAGGATCAGCAAATAATTTGAAATAATACTTAATATATTAATATAATAATAAATAATATTTTTAAAATGTTTATCTGAAATGTGTCTGAAGCTAATAGATTGAAAGTAAGCAGCATGACTGACAAGATGACAGCACTACTCTCTCTGCTGCTGCTCCGACCAACTTCCCTCAAGAAGTTCTTTGTCTTGGCCTTTAAGACAATTCTTATACAAATCTTGTATGAATTATTCCAAAATATGATAGAGATTCTAAGTAGTCAAGTCAAGTCAAGAAGCTTTTATTGTCATTTCAACCATATATAGCTGATGCAGTACATAGTGAAATGAAACGTTTCTCCAGGACCATGGAGCAACATAAAACAACACAGAGATAAGGACTTAATGTTTGTTGTCCTAGCCACATAAAGTACATAATTTACAAATTATTGCAAACAGCGTGAAACAAAAGACAATGCAGTCAGACAATACAAAGACAACACAAAACAATACACAAAATAGTGCCAACCAGTGCGCATACTCTATATTATACTGTACATTGTGCAGAAATATAGAATTATGAACAAAGAGGGTTTTAGTAAAAATATATACACTTGTGTAATAGCAGCAGTTGGTGGAGATGATGAAATGTGGTGTGAAAAACAGCAATTTAGTGAATGTGTGTTTCAGACAGCATGTACAAAAACAGCATGTAAAGAGTTTAATATGGGTGGTGCTGTAGACATGGATGTATTTTGATTGGTACAGTTCAGTGCAGTTCAAACAGTTAAGTGTAAGTGTTACAAGTTTCTTATCCTTAAGCGCACGTGTGAGAGTATATGAAACAAATAATTTTTATTACTGAAGGGCCTTAAACACTGTGTTCATAGGTGTTAGATATAGCTACCTATATATAGATTTCCAGGCACAATTAATAGTCATTTAGCATTTTGTAAGTGAATAGTTTGTGTGCACATAGCAAAAACAGACTTACACCAAGCTAGTTCACAAAGGTAACAAGATAAAGCTATGGTGAGATACAGATTTGGTAAACTGTTACCTGAAACAAATAAACACATATCGTACTACAACTATATCAATGTTACAAGTATAGACCTGGCTTTTCAAGCATACTGCCTGAGGCCTGGGATCAGGCTTGGATCTTTGTTATGAATTAAACTTGTCTTGTGGACTGTAATTGAACTGAAAGATTTATGAGAAGAAAAAATAGTTTGTCTCTGGTGCAGAATAGAAAAAGAAATCCAAGGATATAAACTTGTGCTAACAAAATGTTCTAATAAATTAAACTTTCCATCAGCTACCCAAACATTTCGGTTTTGCAACACCAGATATTTATTAAATTTATGTTATGTTGTTTCTTAATTAATTTTGCTATATTTATTGATGTTACCCTCAGTTTGTATAGACCTGTAAACTATTTATTATTCCCATTTATTTCTTGCAAATAAGCCATTTTCAGGTCCAGATTATAACTCAACAAAATATGGAAAAGTCTAAGGGGGCAACTATCTATTCAGACCCATCACACTCAGGACACTACCTTTTTCAACTTTTCCCTTCTGGCAGGCGCTACAGAACAGCCAGGCACAGAAACAGAAGAATAGGTTTAAAGAATAAGAATAAAATGATTCTGATTCTGATTCTGATTCTACAAGCAAGCCACCCACGTGTGTTATTGAACAGTAATATGGCCCGTTACCTGAAATGACGTCGATGCCATACGTCGATGCCGAGGGAATATACATGTTTAGAAACCGTCTATATCTCGAACAAATTTATTTAGGTGACAATTCAGCTCCATCTAGTGTTCGCTATAATCGACCCGTGTAAATGTTCACGTATAATGATTACAGGGGGCGCTACTCAAAAAGCAGGCACTCAGTTTAACGAGCCAAAAGAATAGTCTTTTTGAGGTTTCTTTGGTTGTTTATATGCTAACACCGACTAGCTAGATTGAGATTTGTTATCTTTGGGAACTTGTGTAGTGAATTTGTGTATAAAACGTCCAGATTTTCGAGTAAAGATGGGATGTGACGGAGGAACTATTCCTAAAAGACACGAACTGGTTAAAGGACCAAAGAAAGTGGAAAAGGTAATAGATAATTATAACCTAACATTGACGCTTGTGCTGTTAAGCTAGTTAGCTGGTTAAGGTTTGAGGAATTTCGGCTAGCCAGGTCTTTTTAGTATAATAATAATAATAATAATAATAACAATAATAATAATAATAAATGTGCTTTTTAAATAAAATAGCGTCTAAGTTCAACAGTGTCTTTTTGTAATATTTAAATTAGCAGGTGTTTAACATTCATAATAAAGTAGCGAGTAACTTGATTCACCCTAGATGAGTTTATTTATTTATTTGTTGTTTATTATTTCTAGTTGGGGGAACTGATGCTGGGTGATCTGACCTGAATAATCTCGTTGTTAAAACTCTATCTATCTATGTAATATCCGTTCGTTATTGAATAGCGAGTTCACACGATTGTAAAATTAATCGTTTCTAACTTTTCATTGCGTAAATGTACAAATAACGTACGATTTTGAGGTCATGTTTAAAACAACGATGCATTAAGTCATTGCTTTAGGAAAACTGTATAATAACGACCACAAAACCGTTAGTGCAACCGGAGTGCTAGTTTGTGATTGGAGATACACACACACACACACACACTTTATCCTGTGGCTTAACGTAGATCTTGGGCATGGGCAGGAATTATATGAATGTCAAACCTAGTAACTGTTCCTGGTATGCACTGACATGGAGTAATATGGAAAATTTGGGCTGGTCTGTTGAATCATGTATTCTTTCATACCATGTGCATGACCGGGTCTGTTTGTGTCATTCACTTGCTGAAGAGATGGCACCTGGATGCACTATAGGAAGGAGGCAAGCTGATAAGGCTTTGTGATGTTCTGCTGGGAAATCTTGGGTCCTTGTATTCATGTTTACATTACTTTGACACATACCACCTACCTAAACATACAAATTTGGAAATTGACGATTGTTGACCTGGCCTCCCATTTCTCCAGATCTCAATTCAAATGTGTGTCTGTGGGATGTGCTGGACAAACAATTCTGATACAACTCACAGGACTTCAAGGCTCTGCTGCTAATATCTTTGTGCCAGATTCCACATCACATTCATAATCTTTCTTATTATGCTGTTGATGACCCCTCATGATATATTTCATTGCTTAGCCGTAGTGGTTTCACTTTATTCTAAAACAAACTTGAACCAGCTTTAAAATTAAAACTTTTTTAATGTAAAGTAAAACATTTGTCCACCAGCAGCCGTCATTGTATTTGAAATCTGTCTAATTTAATTGTAATGGCTTCAGAGATTCCCATCCATAACTAGCTAGCTGACTTTGGGAGCTGGTTGGTTTAATTGCAGGCACATGTAGTTTTGTATAATGCAGTCAGTTATTTATGTCAGGCTATACCATATCAGAAAGGTGAAAAGTGATCTTTCTCAAAATTGGGTTTTTCAGGTGGATAAAAATGCAGAACTTGCGGCCAAGTGGAAATATTGCAGCCTGAGCCAAGAGAAGCTACGCCGTCCTATTGTGGCCTGTGAGCTCGGCAGGTAAAAGAATGTAGTTATGTTTATGTGACTTATAATCGGATGTTACTTTTAACATTGATCTTAATTTAATTGATTTGCTTTAACAGGTTGTACAATAAAGATGCCATCATTGAGTATCTGTTGGATAAATCAGCAGAAAGACCAAACACTGAAGTTGTTGCACACATACGTGGAATCAAGGTGAGCTCAAGGACAAACACTGATATGGATTTTAAGTTCATGCATGAAGTCATATTTTATCTGGCTGGTTAACTAAGTTTCATATGTACATATACAGGGTCAAGAGTGAGAAGATTATATGTCCTAAATTGTGTTTAGTTTTTAATTTGCAATTGCTAGGTGGAAAAGTAGATTCAATGTTTATATAACTGTCAGTAATTTTACTTTACTCCCGCATATGCCAATCAAAGGAGAGCTGGACATCTTGTTGACCCAAAGAAAACTCATTTGGTTCGTATGTTAATTGGTGGGGCAAAGCAACACAGTATTCCTCATTCCCTAATCCTGCCAACTGCTGCACGATGCATTACTTTGAGTCGGTTCAAAGGAACTATTTTTTACTTATTTTTTTTTATTTATTGCTCTGCCATGAGGTCAACAGCAGGCGTTCCTCACCGACTACTGGTTGCCTTAGTAAAAGCGTTTATTAGTTGGTGGTGCATTCCAAATCACTTTTAGTGAAACTACTGTACAATTAATCATGAAGGAGAAGCCGTGTGTGTGCTGTGCTACAGAAGGTTTTCGCACTACTGTCTTCACTCACATTGGTAATCGCTACACCATGTCCTTCCACATTTGCAGAAAGTTAAACCTGAAGTTTCCAGCTGTCATTGAAAATGATTGGTCTTTGGTTGCTTTGTCGCTGCCAGTAGCTTTATGTGTTTAAGGCATTTTGATGAGATTCACTTTCCCAAGTGTAGCTGTGAAAACTGACTAAACTGAACAAAATGCAGTACAATTCACTATTAACACTTTTAAAATTTAAATTCTAGCAAAACATGCAGTCAATTTGCATTTAAATGAAGTTTCTAGCCAGACTCTGCTACATGTGACAAGAGAACCAGATTTTTTTTTATCTTGTGCTGAGGGCACAAACAGGATGCTCTTCATCAACAGAGATGTTATTAGATGATGAAGACTGGATTGCTAGATGGTTATATGAAGTCTTTCAAGGATTAATACCACACTTAATTTCTATAGTCTGTGTGCCACATCATAAGCTTTGAAATACTTTTGAGATCATTTTTTATGTTTTTCTAGTTAATTACACTTGGGTTAAGCAGTGAACAAGCACAATAAAGCTTTGACTTGAGTGCTGTGGCTAGAAATTGATTTCCTTATTTGCATCTCGGTTATAAATAATAATGAAAGTCTCATGGGTTTGGTGTTCAGTGCAATATATGGGGTGCATTTCATGTACTGGGTACACAAGCTTAATCTTTCTCTTTTGTTTCTCTTTTTCTGTGTGTTTTTGTGAATTTTGTTATTTTTCTGTACATCAAGGATGTGAAAGAGTTGAATCTGACTGATAACCCAGCATGGGAAGGGGAGAGGAGGAATGCTAAGGGTGACTGCTATGAAGACATACACTGCGCCATGTTTATCTGCCCTGTAGTGGGACTGGAAATGAACGGCAAACACAAGTAAGTGCAACTCATTTTTAATGCCATAACATTCTAATACTAGTTTCGGGAAATAACCATACTATTCGAGAAGAGCATGAACCTTTACGAAACGGGTTAAAAAATTTGTAGCATTTAAATAGCAGTTCTGCTAGCATCAACAAAGTTGGTCAGGTGGT
Source organism: Bagroides melapterus (assembly GCA_028566695.1). Taxonomy (NCBI): domain Eukaryota; kingdom Metazoa; phylum Chordata; class Actinopteri; order Siluriformes; family Bagridae; genus Bagroides; species Bagroides melapterus. The sequence goes on from JAOTRN010000017.1 coordinate 8,513,776, forward strand.
TAGGCTGAACAGGATGCATGAGGATAGGAAGTAATTTGGAAGACCCTTTGCACCCAAGGGCTTAAAAGCACAATGTGACATTATCTATGCAAAAAAAAAATGTTCCTTCAGCATTCTTTTAATTATATTTGCATCTAATTATGTTGCAATCTGTGCAAACGTAGTTCAGATGTAGATGGAGCACAGAGGTCACATGACCACATACATTAATGAAGATCAATCATAGCTCTGAATTCTAACAGTTGATATGCACATGTTATGACAATTTAAAAAGAGTTACAATAATCTACTTGTGACTGCATACTAATTATACAGTATATTGGCAAAGGTTTTGGGACACTCCTACAAAACATTGAATTAAGGTATTCCAATCACTTCCATGGTCAAAGGTGTATAATATCACAACAACCACAACTCAGTCACAAAGATCAAGGCCATATAAATCACAGAGTGGGGTCAGCGCATGGTGAGGTGCACAGTGTGTAGAAGTCTCCAGCTTTCTGCAGAGTCAGTAGCTACAGAACTCCAAGCTTCGTGTGGCTTTCAGATGATCTCAAGAACAGTGTATAGAGAACTTCATGGAATGGGTTTTAATGGCCAAGCAGCTGCATCACAAGTTAGATCACCGTATGCAATTCAAAGCTTCAGATGCAGTGGTGTACAGCATGCCGCCACTGGAATCTAGAATCTGGAATCATACTTTTCTGTCTGGCAATCTGATGGACGAGTCTTTGTTTGGCGGTTGCCAGGAGAACGGTACTTGCCTGACCACATTTTTGCTAAGTTTATAGTTTGGTGGAGGGGGATTATGATGTGGGATTGTTTTTCAGGAGTTGGACTTGTCCCGTTTAGTTCCAGTGAAATAATCTCTTAATGCTTCAGCATACCAAGACCTTTTGGACAGTTTGGGGATGATCCCTTCCTGTTCCAACATGACTGCACACCATTGCACAAAAGAAGGTCCATAAAGAGGAGATGAGTGAGTTTGGTGTGAAGGAACTTGACTGGCTTCCACAGAGTCCGGTCCTCATCCTGATCAAACACCTTTGGGTTGAATTAGAGCAGACACTGCAAGCCAGGCCTTCTCATCCAACATCAGTTCCTGACCTCACAAATCTGCTCTTAGAGGAAGGGACAAAAATTTCCATAAACAACTTAAACCTCGTGGAAAGCCTTCCCAGAAGAGTTGAAGCTGTTATAGGTGCAAAGGATGGACCAACTCCATATTATACCCTAGGGATTAAGAATGGAATGGGATGCCATTATAGCTCATGTGCATGTAAAGACTGACGTCCCAAAATTTTAGCTATATAGTGTATGTATGATGAGATGCACATGTCTTTTCTGTTACCTGGCCAATTAATCAGCTTTTTGTGTTGCTGAATTCATAGAATACACTGTTGTAAGGTACTTCTCAATGAAGCCCAGTTAAGCATGCCGAATTCTAAATCGTATTTGTTTGTGAAGCAGCAACAATATCAAGGAATATCAAATACATACATGTTTTGCACACATACAATGTATGAAACTTTGTGTAAATGCCGTGCTAATAATATTTACTAATACACTCTAGTGAGAACTCTCAAATGACTTGGGTTGCTTTGAACATGCAAATAAATACATATGGACAAATTCTGATGTTTTTTTTCATATGTAACACAAATTCTATGTTTATTTGGTGGACTGATTCGGAAGCTCTAGAGGTCCAGTCCCAGGCCACAGAGCGGCTATAAAATGTCTACACATTTAATGTCCTATTAAAATGGCAGCTTTTTGTGATGTAGGAAAAAAAAATAGAAAAGCAAACTATGTTTGAATCGATTCTACACTTATTTAACCTGTTTTTTAAAGTGTGCAGACTTCTGATTTAATACGTAGATGAAGTACATTTAGATTATTTTTCTTGCCATTTAGTCATTTGGGGTAAATCAGTGTGGCACATCTTAGATCATCCATCTATCCATCCATCCATCCATCCATCCACCTACCAACCCATCCATCCATGGTCCAGAAGCATTTATGATCAAATGATTATTTCATTAAAACAAATTACACAGGCCATGATGACAGAACAAATGAATGCACACTGTAACTGATTAAAATTAATACACATAACTTGTGAAATTCTAACATGGAGAAAAACAAAGGAGTAAAATAAACAGAATGTTCAGATACCTGACAACTGAGCAATTGGGCAAACTGCTCTCACAATCAAATAGCAGTTAACCTAATTTATAAGCTCGATGTGGCTTTTCCAGTTGGTTATGTAAAGTTGGAGTGTAAAATTATTTAAATGCCAGAAGTGTTATTTTGTTTACTTCTGATGCTGGGAGTAGCCATGTAGATTTGACGTCACCTCTTTCATTTTTTGGATCTTGTTGTGACCTCAAGTCGAATGCCGTTCCTTTCATGGGAAAGGAATTACTGATGTTCTCTCATTTTAATTCTTGAAAGTCATTGTGACAGTTTATTCCTTTATGTAAATATCTTTATTTTAAAGAACTGTTGTTTTCCTTTAGTTACTCTAGATGGATTTGCATCTTCCAAGGTTTATAATAAATTGTAGTGTTTTTCCAAAACGGTTAAAAAAACAGTTTCAACAAACAAATCTTGATGTTTTTTTAAAGAGTGAGGAATCTTTGATTTTCCTACATAAACACAAAGAAATTATATATGTTTCTAACCTCAGATTTATGTTAAGGGAAATTCATCATAGTTTCTGTGGAAGTTGCAAATGTTTTTTTTTTTTTTTTATGGCATCTTGTTTTGCCATTGGAAAAAATAAACCCATTCTTAAAAATCCTTTATAGCCAAAGTAAGATAATTCTTACTTTGCTTGTGAGTTGAGCTATATTTCCTCTTAATTAATTGTGTGTAAATTCTTTAAAAAAACAAACACTGGAATTATTGTGGATAATGTATTTTATTTATTGTGTTTTCTCCTGTCAGGTTTTGCTACTTGCATACATGTGGCTGCGTTTTCTCAGATCGAGCTCTCAAAGAGGTCAAGACGGAGATCTGCCATAAGGTAAAAAGTCACAAAATAAAACTTGGTGGATGTGTTACATGGTGTTGACATAATTAAGCCTCAGTGGATACAATTATCTACTACTGCTATTATTTACAGAAAATTATAATAATTGAAAAGTACAGTGCAAACATTTGCTTAAAGAACCAGGTGGGAAACACATTCCTTACATTTTACATAACTATATATTTTGAGACTGAATTTCAATAGTCTTTTACAGCCTAATGATGGCTGGCTAATTCTTGACTGACAGCAGAAGGTCTAGAGCTTTTATTGGCAAAGTACCACTCAATAAATGTAAAGCAACCAGTCACAGTTGTACAGTGTCATGTTTAGGAGCCTGAAAATGTCTTCGTCCCTACAAAAAAAAAAACAGATTTGCATGTAAAGAGAGAGAATTCATTTAACATTGTCATGCAAATTTGCTGCAACTATCTCAACAAACTAGTCCCCAGATAGACCTGTTTGCAAAACACCCACATACTTGATCTTCTGTAATCAAGGTAAGAGGACACACAGCTAATAAAACTGAATCACGAGGAAATCCATCCTAGTGCTGCCAAAGGGTTAGCCAGTCAGGGAATTATTTCCATGTCCTGTTGGCAAACAAGATACAAACATCTCTTTTTAATTAGTCTGAGTGCCTCTATACTGTTACCATTACCTTTTAGTGAATTCCAGCATTTATCTGATTTTCAGATGAGCTCATTGTCACATGTGTAAGCACAACTACTTTGAAACCCCTGAAGTGATTCCAGTTTTGTGTGAACTATACACCAGACTTTCAGCCACGACATCTGAGGCTGAGACTGTCATTGGCTCTTTGTAAATCTGGGCTTCTAGATAATTATTTGCCTTTTGTTGATAGCAAAGCTTTGCAGTTTATTAAAAGTTTTTGCATTTACGCTATGACGACAAGCCTCAACTCTAAATTTTATTAGTGTGCAACTGTAATAACCCGTAAGAAATCCAGTGAGGTTACTCTTTGTCTGTCTTTTCTTGTACACATACATGGACAGCCAATTAAATGGCAGCTTATATATGAACAGATACGTATGTACATCATTTTCATATCAGTAAGAAAATAAGGCAAGAAGTGGGTTTCAAAATGCGCAAGTCTTTTTTTTTTTAACATTGAAACAAATGTAGGAAAAAAATGACAAATAATTTGATACGTAAACCTATTTTCACCTGCTCCAGATGTTTGTCATTTTATAATGGCTGTGCATAATATTGTTTAGTTTGTATGTTCCTCACGTCCATTAGCTGACTTTTGCAAGTTATTTACCATCTACTGCTGGCTGATGACTAATTCATTTAATTAGACTATGTAAAGTTTAAATGCAGGGGTCTCTAATCTTATCCAGAAAGGGTCAGTGTGGGTGCAGATTTTCATTCCAACCAAGTATAAGCCAAAGCTGAGTATATTGAAAGCCAAAATCAACTAAATAATCAGTTGGACTCAGGTGTGACTTCTGCTTAGTTTGAATCAAAACCTGCACCCACACCTGCCCTTTCTGTATAAGATTGGAGACCAGTGTTTTAATGTTGTTTTTTTGTTTGTTTGTTTGCTTGCTTTTTTTGTTTTTGTCCGTTTTTTCCAAAATATTCTGTTTGACATGTTTACACATTTTTATTTACTTCTTTAAATTTCAAAGATTTATTCAAATCTATAAACAAGTATGAAGGAAAACCACTTTACAAGTTAGAAAAGTCAGATCTTTCTGTAATTCACCAGTCATTTAGCACCATGGCACGTACGACTGACTCCGTGTGCATCTTTTGTTAGCAGCAAGCTAGCCAGCGAGCTGTGATGACTGAAGCATATTGTCATTTCATGCAGGAATGTGATGGATCCATGCAGTTTTATTTTTATTTTATTTATTTGTTTTTATTTTAATTATTTATTTATTTTCTTACTTCACATGTTCCTAAACTTCAGAATACAGCTATCAAAATCTAATATAAATATGTATTTAAGCACTGATGCATATTATGAAGTGGTGTCAGGAGTTTGTGGGCTCATGCATGGCTTTTGCATGACAAGGCTTCTCGGAGACATATTTAGTTCGAAGGGAGTGGTCCTTCTTTTTTCTTTAATTATTATATAATTATTCAATCATCATGTATCATTTCCATCTAAATTAATGAATTAACTTGGCCAATGAAATGTTGACTCACCTCTTGTCTAGTAATTTATCATGGATGTGGTGAGAATTTGTTTTGAAGTAATAGCTTAACATGATTATACATGATGATTTGTCTGCAGTGTTGAAGTCTTTAAATTATTATGATGTTCTTTAAAGGTCAAAAGCATCATCGTTTCAGGTCCTGAATGCCTCCAAGAAACAGGACTAATCCACTTTATTTATTTTAATTTTTTTCAGTGGACCTGTCATGAAGAGATCTTGTGGCAACATTAATAACTATCCCAGATTGATGGTAAATTGTACTGCAGAAGATTAAAATTTCGGTAGCATTTCGGTTATTTCTTCTGTTACTGTCTGGAGTTTGCCCGAATTGCAAACGTGAATAGAAGCTTTTGTTTTGTCACATATTCATTGCAGTACAAAGAATATTTTTCTTCACATATCTCAACTTTGGAAGTTAGGGTCAGATCACGGGGTCAGCCATGATACAGCACACCTTCGTCAAGGGCCCAACACTGACTCACTGAGGCTTGTTGCAAGGTGGGGCCTCCAATAATTGGATTTGGTTGTCCATTTCATTCCACAGATGCTCGATCAGCTTGATAAAGCAGTTGGCGGGGCGCATTATGCTCTGAAAGAGGTTACTGCCATTAGGACTTATCGTTGCCATGAAGGGGTATAGTTGATCTGAAATACTGCTGGCTTCAGAGTGGCATATCTCTTTCAGAAGTCCAGTATGTCACCATATGGACCTATTACTCTAAGTAGTTGCATCTTGCATGCTATGTAACATGTAGTTTCACTATATTCTTGAACAAAAACAGGACAATGATGCAAAATCATGAATTCTTTTAAAATACTAACACTAAGTAAAACAATATTGTGCCACAGAAAGCTACATACCACAAGAAATGAGATTAAGTTAAAGCTTTTTGGACTGCTTCTTCATCACTCAGGCTTGTTTTAATGGAAAGTTTTTAGACAAGTTTTATTAGGCACTGTACAGCTTTTCCCATATGACCTCTTCAAAATGTGCAATACACTAAAATGTTTTTATATAATGTTTTTTAATAAAAGTCTTAAGGCTTTTATTGGCATTTTGTTATCAGATGAAATATTTCCAACAAAAACTTGAATGTTTAGCACAGTAAATTATAGTACTGTTTTTTTGCATGTCTGTGGTAGCTCCCTCAAACCAGAGCATTATTAAATAGCCTCTTACTGAAAACTATTCAGTTCAAAAATACATTTCAATAAATATGTTGCCTGGATGAGTTAATATGCAATACAAAACTTTGTATGCAATACAAAAGTTGTATAATATAGATTTAGTATAGGAAAATGAACATACTAATATTAAAAAGTAATATCAGGTACACACTTTAATACAAATTTGGATACAACAACAATCATATGACACTAGTTTAATGTACAGACTGTAAACACAGTTGTTAATACCATTTTTAAAGTTTAAAAATGGTATAACATTTCTACCTATTGTACCCATAACTCTTGTTCTGTGGATTAATTATTCCCTGCTGAACTATGTGGGAAACAAATTAAATTAAGGAATAAATAGAAGTATTTACTGTGACTTTTCATTCAGTCTGTACTATAGCAGTACTAATATTGACCTCTGTTGAGAGATACCATGACAACTGAATGGGCACTGTTGCCTGCTGTAAGACTTTGTGTCTCTGCCACAGTTCTAGGCATTCCAGAGCTTCAGGAAATCTGGTGCTGTCAAATTTGTTAGCAAACATGCTGTTCCTATCAATTATCCAGGATAAATCCTCAACATTGTAGATGCAGATATCCCTGATGTAAAGTCCTGTTGGGACAAATATAGTGTTTTTGATAAGATTGTTATGTTTCCCTTGACAGATACATTTCAACTGTACAATAAGTTCCTGTGGTTTAGACAGTTTCTTACAGTATTGTAATGGCTGATATTCATTTTGTAGTGATCATACCATTACAGCCTTGATGTACTGACCCTTCTTGGTCTTTCCATTTAATGGATCGGATGTTACCCTCCCAGCCACCATTTACCTTACTGCCAGGGGCATCTGTGGAAATGTTGAGAAGGGTAATTAATATGCATCACATATTTATGTATTTTATTTGTTTAGACAGTCAGCTGAATTGAGGTTTTATACGTGTGCATTGAAATGCTACCTTTTTTCACCAGCATTTAAAAAAAAAAAAAAAAAAAAAAAAAATTATATATATTTAGATTTAATGGGGACCTTGTGTGATCATTTGAATAGCTGTTGATCAAATTCATGAGTGGTCTGTGCTTACCTTCCACATGGTTAAGGGTTACCCAGTAATGCTCATCTGGGCTGTAGGTATCCTTTGACCACTCCAACAGGTCTTTGGCCACTGGGCTGGTGAGCACATAGTCCACAAATATTGTTTGTAGACTGTAGTAGGCTGTACCAAAGTAGATTGTCAGGTTGTGTGGAGGAGGAGACTTTTTGTGATCTTTGCCCAAGGAGGCCACATAGTGACCTGTGATTTCCTTGTGTTGTATTTCAGTCCTGTGTCGTATGTACACTGGCTGTTTTATGCCAGGAGTCATGTTATTATCTCTCCATTCTTCAACTTGCATATATCTTACCAGCTCCAGGTTGCTCTGGACGGGAAAATCCTGGCCACACAGATTGATCACCCTTCGCCATTTGATTG
>JAOTRN010000017.1:8531890-8542157 GCA_028566695.1 Bagroides melapterus
ATAATTGTATACTTTTTATACTTTTTTAAATGAATCATTTTACTTGACATTAATGAGACATTATGTACATTTCAGCAGGAGAGGCATGATGGCAATAGCAATGGAAATTCAAGGTTACCGCATCATCCGGTGGTTAGTCAGCCACTCTACAGTCCAGCACCTTCTTTATCGCACTCAACCGGCTCTGACTTTCAACCACCGTACTTCCCTCCTCCCTACCAACCACTTCCTTACACCCAGCCGAATGATCCATACTCTCACCTCAGCGACCCATTCAATATCAACTCTATCCACCAGTCCCCAGCATCTAATCAGCAACAGCCGTGGCCCGGCCGTCAAAACCAAGACGGGATCGGACCACATGCCCGCAGTGGACTCGCTACTCAGATTTTGGGCTTAGACGGTGGATCTTCCAGTGTTCGGAGAGATGGCTTTAGGCGTCCAGAGCTGCTACCTCCACATGTCCATGGACTTGAATCAGCGATGGGCGAGAGCATGGGACTGCATGAAATGGGGCAAGGACTCGATGACGTCCAAGTGAGTGTTCTTCGGGCCAAGTGCTCAGATTCTTTCAAATAGAACAAATCTTCTCTATAAATTATTGTTTAACTCAATTTAAATAGTTTAACCTGACACACACCAATACCGTGAGATGGAGAAAATTCGAAAACATATAAGAGAACACGTAATCATTTTTTTTTTAATTTGTTTGTTGTTTCAGCATGTGGATGATCACAGTATTGTAACCGCTGACCAGACAGTCATCAAAAAAGGTTGGTTTGGATTTCTTTCCTTGCTGAATGGCAGTTTTTTTAACTGTCTGTTCCACTGTTGCACAAAAACAAGAACAATCCCATGTGACATCAAATGATGGCTCTTGGTTGCTTATTTACATTGGAGTTATATTACCATTTATAATATTGTTTTTATTAAAAAAAAGTATCATGCTTTAATAACGGGAGATGCACATAACGCACGTATGGCATAAATTAATGCACCCAGCCCAGATGCATTGCACAATGAAAATGTGAATAGGAGGAGTTGAGGAAGCTCTGGTTTAAACTTCACCACTAATCCTCTTGGCCATGTGCTCCATTTAACTAATCTGGGTTTGATCCTCGCTGCATTGTAGTTCTCGTTCAGGCTGAATGGAAAGTCAGCAGGAGGAATCTTCTCAAAATGGCACACAGACTGACAAGTTGCGGAATGCTCTGCTGGCTCACAGAGCAGAGGCCTAGGCCATCTTTGTTGTCTAAGCTTAATTCTTTTTGCTTTTTGAATTGGCGTTGAGTGCTGTCAGAGTTTAGCGCCTCAGTAAACTCACGCAAAAGGAGAAAACGTGAAACAACAGCGCTTGGGGTGGGGCACTTCTGAGACAAATACATGCTGCTCAGTCATTTGTTGTGACAGGAAATATTTTCAAGTAAGAATACAGAGACATTTCTGAAAGTGTTGGTAAAATGCAGACATTTAGCATTACATTTGCCAAAAATATCGGCTGTGAGATGTAGTTAAAGTTTTATCTTAAAGGAGTTAAAACAAAGGAAGAAATATATGACTTGTCCTGAAATGGAGAAACACGAAAATGATGAGTGCCAGACTAGTCATCTATATATGATTAATTCTAGTATGAATAATTCAAGTAACATGGGTGGCAGCTTTTATTAAAGACAAAGCAAACAAAATCACCATGAATCAGCCTGTTACACTGAAATAAAGATTCCAGGATGGAAAAGTTCTTGTTTGCTCCTTGGAAATTCACCACAAGCAGATTTGACAGATATGGCATGCATTATATTCACTCAGTAATTTAGAATTTCTTTTAACTCTGCAATATTTTAACAAATGCACATTTACTTTAAAAGCTTTGAGTACATTATTGATATCTTTGGCACAATTTGGGCTTGTGTGGTTTATATAAGTCACAGTTCTGGTTTTATTATCCAAACGACTTCTTCTAACATGTGATACAATGATCTCAGCTTAGGCACAGAATAGAGCATTTAAAAACGATGAGCAAAAATATATCATGACATACCGTTGGCACAACCACAACAGACAATATTCAAGTAAATGACAGGCTTTAGTTGTTTTAAATTAGCCAATCAAATCAAAGCAGAGTGGATTTCTTTGACAGAAATTGAAGGTCTCTTCAGTCTGATGATGCAGTGGTAAACTTTAGAAAAGTTCAGTTTCCAGATGAGGCATATTTTGGCTACAGTTCATTTTGACATGAGACAGTAGATAAACATCTGACTAGCAAAGCATTGACAAAGAGATGGCTAAGTTGGGTGGTGCCTTAGTGACACTAGCCGTACACTTTAACAGTACAAACAGACAAAATTTAGAATGATATACCAAGATGACCTGACAGTTCTAAGAGGCTTTATGTTAATTGTTTGCATCCTATGAATGTAATGAGCCCACATGTGTATTGCAGCCTTGTTTTCATTACTTCAGTCTGTCATTTATGAATTCTTTGAAACGTACATCCTCACAACAATATCTAATATCTGGTTGTAACCTCGTAAGACACAGTAAGCAGTATGAGCATGCCTTATTTTTATGGTCATTAAGAGAAAATACAGTTATAAAAAATGTTTGGTTAAAAATGAGGCAGATTTATTTAAAAATAAATAATTATTTTGTCATGTTTTGATTCATGTTGTTACATCGTAATTCAATACACAGTTTCACAAGTTTTATTATTATGAATATATTTTTTTTTTGTCTGGTCATTTCTGTAGTGTTGGATCTGGCCAATTCCCACCCTCTGTCCGATTCAAGTCACTCCAGGAGGGTGAGGGTTAAAACACATATCCTCAAGAGATCGCAGACAAGCAGGAGTGCTTGATTATGACTCCGTCACAGACGGTAGTTGGATGGTTGGGATACAAACTTGGGTCCTATCAGCCAAACATGACCCTCTTCTGCTTAGTTAAGCCAGTCGGGAGTCACATGATACTCTCCGGAAAAATGTATAATGTCCTAATTCCTTAAAACAACAACATATTGTCAGCATATGCTCATTTTGCAGACCTCTCATTATACTGAATAGAACCCAGACTTTTACACAGTGTTTGCATTATGTATATTGTTTATGTTGCATATTTGATTATTGATACCATATGGCATATGTGCATAAAAAAATATCCTGTGGTGCAAATATCTGTTTTGTTCTAAATGACTAGCCATCTGTGAATCTTATCTCTCTGTTTTTTTTTGTGTTGGTGAGGGCAGTGACATGTTTCTCTGGCAGACAGTTGTTTTTTTTTTTTAATACTATGACATGAAGGCTAATATTAGTGTGCCACTTTCTTTCTCTAGCAATAACACAGCTTTTTCTTTAATGCCCCTTTAGTACTATCCTTGTTAAGAGGTAAAGAAAGTAAGCACAGGATTATGGAATTAATGGCTTATGGTAAGCAATAATTTGTGACTAATGTGGTATTTGCTTCTTGTGTTTCTTTGTGTTGGTGTTTGGTGTGTAGGATGATGCAGGTCTGTTTGTCATTAAAAAGTTTGTAGTGATCATGTCCTAAAAACTTCAGACACTTCACTGTGTTCACATAAGAACACCTCTTTGGATTTTTTTCCCCTCCCTATCTACTTCCTGTTAGCAGACAATGGACTACTTTCAATAATGATCAGGTGTTTGTAAACACAAAAAAGTAAGAAAAAATAAAATGCTACATCCTAGTGATACCAAGTTCCTGAAAGACTTTTAAAAGGACGAGTTTATATGAGGATTCATACTGTATCGAACATTATTATAAAAAAAAAAGCACCTAAGGCTGTTTTCCACAGCTGGACTTTTCAATTTAAATGTCGGCAAATTTATTTTGTGTGGAGAGAAGAACATGAGAGATCATCCTGGACTGAATTAGTGACCAATAACGAAAGTGATGAATAAACTGTGACCTTGTGACATTAAATAGTATGATTAATTCCCAAAGTAATAATTCCATTACAAAATGAAACTGAATGGCACGATGATTAGCTTTGCAGTCATGTCTCTTGGATTACTGACGCCTCGTTTGTCCTGCGCAGGTCCCGTGACTCATCCTAAGGGCAACCCGACAGGAGTTCCCTTCCAGAGGGAGTCTCTGCTGGGTATGGTATCCAATCCCACAGAGGTGTTTTGCTCTGTCCCTGGCCGTCTCTCTCTGCTCAGCTCCACCTCTAAGTACAAAGTGACTGTAGCCGAGGTTCAGAGACGCCTGTCCCCTCCAGAGTGTCTCAACGCCTCCCTGCTTGGTGGTGTACTACGCAGGTGAGACACACTTATACACATCATATTTAAATAAATCTACAGGCAGATACTGATTTCGGTTCTTTTTCTGGTATAGAGAATGCTGCTATGTGTGTAAAAAGTGTTACTACATGAGAGTTGTTACTGGATGTATTAGTATTAGTATTAATGTTATGGAACAGTGAGTGATCTTAATGATACGTTTTAACTTGCACTATGTGAAATAAAGATCAGAGGTATCCAAGATTATCAGACACTCCCTGTCAAACATTTGGACACACCTCTTCCGAGAAAGCTTTTCTTCCTTTTCTGCCAGTTGGATTATACTATAACTTGTACAGAGTTCCTAATGACCATTTGCAAATCTTGCCATTTTCTCAAGCTTCAACCTGAAGGTTTTACTGATAGTTCTCAAATAGAGAGATCCTCAAAGAAAACAGCAAGAGATGAACTTTTTAAGGGAAAACTAGTTAAAAATACATTCTTATTCAGAAGAAAATGGGTCTACAAATATAAATATGTTTGTGTGAAAACAGTAAGGCACAAGACATTTTAGATGCAGCTGAACAGTTGGTCCTGTGCTGCCAACAATGAACAGTGTTGAGGGAAATAGGCAGTGATGGGGTATCACAGCTACTCACTGCCTCCGAGCTCTAGAGCTGTATTAAACCCTAACTTTAACCCCAGTAGCTTAGGAAATATTTTCTTTCTTTTTTTTTTCTTTCTTTCTTTCTTTCTTTCTTTCTTTCTTTCTTTCTTTTGTTACAAAAGCTGCAGTTTTAAGCATTTTTGTTTCTGGGTACTCAAAAAAAGTCTGATACACACACATTATCAGGACCCTAATTTTATTATAATTATTGAAGCTAATTAACGATTAAAACATAATGTCAGTAATGAAACCTGTTGATGTTTTTTTTTGTTTGTTTTTCAAAATTAAAACCAGCACATTTTTTGAAGATTACTATTAGTTGAAGGGTATTTTTGATCCTAGCAATAGGTTAAATACTTGTATATGCATACACACACACACACACACACACACACAGATATTATTAAGTAGGTCATAAAGAGATTGGCAGAGGGGGGTTGGCAGAAGCAGGGTGCTCTCTCTCCTGCCCAGTGATGAGTCTCTCTCTTACTCACTAATGTAGAGGACGCCAAGCCTCCATGTCTAGTCATGCAGAAACCTGAAGCAGCTCAATTAAGTGGGGAATGTGTGTGTGTGTGTGTGTGTGTGCATGTGTGTGTGTGTGTGTGTGTGTGTGTTCCGTGTTTTCTCACCGGAGAAGCTTTTGAGCTGTTTCCATTAGCTGTTTACTCACACAGTCACATTCAATAAGCTACTGAAAAGTGTCAGTGGAATTTTTTTTGTCTGAAATAACCATGTTTTTTATTGAATTATTTGACATACAGTTTTTGTTTCACTTTTTTCCGTCACAGGGCCAAATCAAAGAATGGTGGCCGATCCCTCAGAGAGAAGTTGGATAAGATTGGGCTGAACTTGCCAGCAGGTCGTAGGAAGGCAGCTAACGTCACTCTGCTAACAGCACTTGTAGAAGGTAAAAGTATTATTTACTTCAAAATACAGCCACATTTTAATCAGTGACAAGTATTATTTTGATCAACATTGCCTCGAAGATTATTCTGATAAACTTCATGACTAAAACTCCTAGTCAGCATGCCAGTCTACTTTAGATTTTTTTTAATTCTGAAACCTTAACAAACGTCTTATTACCTGCCCAGCTTTTATTGCGCTTCAAACATGATGAAAGAGTTCACACCACCTGAAAGGATGTTCCTGTTGACATTTAAAGTTAGCAAGCAGCTGCCTAAAACCTGAAGAGCAAGAAATGACTCATAAAACCCAGGCCTATAAATTCCAAAGGATCTTCTACATCGGAGCTATTTATCATGCTAGACAATGACAAGTACTGGCATAGCAACCTCAAGCATTCTCTTCTATCATAAATTGCTCACCTGGTACAGTTCCACACTACAAATTAAACTTAAGGGCATGCGCTAACAAAGGCTTTAATTTCATGATACTTTATATCCAGAATTACCTTTTGTAAAGGAATATTAAAGCCTTGAGTCAGGGAGATGTTAATACATGGATCATGTGTATTATCGCCCTCAGCTATATGGAGTCTTTTTCTTTTCTGTATTGTTGTCATTCTCAATGTTAAGAGGAACAGGGACATGACCGGAAGGCTGTTATTTGGAGACTTTCTATGCTGAATTGAGGCTTGTTATCATGTGTTTGCTAGCCAAGAGCAGAAGCTGACCTTAAAGATGGAGAATCTCTGTGTGTTATTGTTAGACATAATGACTATGTGTAGTCTATCAATAAGAGCCTCTGTAGGGTGTCCGAGATTAGCTGCCTTCAGCTATATTAAAGCCAGTAAACACATGCAATGTGACCCCCACCCCTTCCCCAAGTGTAGATATGTCTAACTCTGTCTCTATCTTTGTAGTGTAATTTGATTTATTAGTAGAACTCTTGGGTTACTGTGTAATGTTGGTTCAAAGAGTCATATGCATCTGACTCACCTGTGATTAATGTCTGCAGGTGAGGCTGTACACCTGGCTCGAGACTTTGGTTATGTCTGTGAGACAGAGTTTCCCGCTAAGGCAGTGGCTGAATATCTGGGAAGACCCCATGTTGAACGCAATGAGATCAACTCGCGCAAGAACATGCTTCTGGCTGCCAAGTGAGTTACTTCCATTTGTGTCCAAACAAACTCCAATTTTTCACTGTACTGAAAAATATCTTATGTAGATTACACAAAATGTACTGTTTGGTTATTAGAAAAGGGTAAGCATTCTTTCTCTTTTTAAAGGGGTGGTATTTCTTAAAGGCAAACCCTGTATGGGGCAGTTTGGAGAACCTTTTATATATATATATATACTGTATACACTTGAAGCGAAAAAATTATAAAGTTATTCTCAGTACTTCACAAACAAACTTAGTAAAATGTTTGGGAAAATTTACAGTGCATGTTATTTTTATGGGGGTATCCACAGCTACTAAAAATCTGAGAACCCTTGCTTTTAAGGGTTCAATTAAATTGTCTAACGTATTAATACAATTATATATTTATTTCTATGTAATTGTATGTATTTCATTCTCATAGGCTGTATGATAATACTAATATAATATTTATACATTTGAAAACAGTATTTAATCTGATACAATATTTATAGTAGTAGACACATGGGGATATCTTCTGAAGGCAGTTGGGATTGATGATGCTGGACTTTTTCTTCATGTGACAGGGCCTAGAGTCACTTTTTTCGGTTCATATTTACAAATACTTTTAGAATTGTTGTAATAATATGAAAGACTTCACGTTTTGTACTCAACACATACTTACCCTTTTTTGTTCCCTCAAAGGCAAATCTGCAAGGAGTTCACAGACCTCCTGACCCAGGATCGCAGTCCTCTGGGCAACTCACGGCCGGTTCCTATACTAGACCCGGGTATTCAAGGCTGCCTGACCCACTTCAGCCTCATCACGCATGGCTTTGGCTCACCAGCTATCTGTGCTGCCATGACCTCGCTGCAGAACTACCTCAATGAGGCTCTGAAGCAGGTGGACAAAATGTACCTTAATGCACCCGGAGACTCCTCACAAGGCTCCTCAGATGGAAGCAGCAAAGCAATGGACAAGATGGAAAAGCACAGGAAGTGAAGCATCCAGGTTATGATGGAACATTTTTTTGCGGACCACAGAGCGATCGGTGCCTCGTCACCTTTTTGTTGGTCTAGCTGATTAACGCCTCACTGCTCCTTCCTTCATATTCTGGTCTTCCAGAAGACAGAGGCTCTCCTCTTTGCTCTTCCGAGTAGCTGGTGCAGATTGTTGTAATTTGTCCACCAAACATCTCTAGACATATGTTCACCCAAAAATATGGTGGGAATTTTTTTCCCTCTCTCTTTTGTTAAAAGCAGATACCATTTCAAGAATTTATATTTGGATTTTAGCTTTTGTTTTTTGGTTTTTTTCATGAAGAGGAAGTCCTACATTGTTGATGTCATCATCTTTGGTGCTGACCCGCTGTACAACATGCAGAGGACATTTGATCGACTTTGAGAGAATAAGTAGCTTTTTGCTTAACTTCATTTGGATGCAGTGTTATTGTACTTCTGTCTGTGGGAGTATTGTTAGCATGAATGAGTGTTATATATGTCTCTATTCTTTTCATAAATAAGCATAGATTTAAATATCACTAAAGGCACTGAAAAAATTTTTCGAGTGACAATTTGGGCTAAATACTAAATGTTGTATCAGGGCTGTTTTTTTAGTGACCTGTTAGCTTTATACCAAATGTTCACTGAATAAGATCACAATGATGAGCAAATTTGCCCCAGTTAAGTACACTGGTAACCCTCTTAATTTTTTCAACCACATCCAACAGTTTTGGAAGATCAGAGTCAGTGTGTTTTGTGTGATACTATACATGTTTTCTGTAAATACAGTATGTCTGTTTTTATACTTTTAGATTAAATGGACTAGAAAATTTCCTTCCACTTATCTTGCCCTAAATGTAAATAGTTTCTAATTTATGTTGTAATTTAATGGGATTTGTAAATACTGGTACAATTCTGGTGTATGGTATTGCTTTCAAAAAGATGTCTTAATCTTTCTATAAATAGGTTAGTGTTTTTTTATTAGTAGTCATTAGGACTTGGGGATTGTTTTCTTTTCATATATGTGTACAAGCCTTTTAAAACTATAGGATAAAGAAGAATAAAAAGAAAACACTGTTCATAGTTGCACTTGTTAAGTCTTCTCATTTACGTGGGTGGCTCATTGGTACACTCTAATACGCACGCATGCACACTTATGCCAGTGAGGCATGGAGATAAAAGCCAATTCAAGTGTAAATAACAGAAATACGAGGGAAATACTAACTGTACAAAGTGCTATCTTTGTTAATTGTAAACCATAAGAAATACTAAATAGCAGATAATAAGATTTCCCACAAAAATTGCTCATAACTAAATGAACCAGACCAACAGATGCTAGACACGCATGTCTTACATGGACCTCCCAATAGTTTGTTTAATTTCCATCGCCTGTAAATACAGTTCCGTATTTTCACCTCTCACCTTTCCGTGCTGTAAATGGGTGTGACTGAAAAACCGATGAGTAGGAGAGATAAGATCCTGCTTCTATTTTTTTTTTTTTCATTATAGTAATCCATGCTGATTCTTTCCGGGTAATGTACAACAGGAGTATTAGCTGTTTAGCAAAGCTTGCCAGAAAACGATAAGAAAATATTTGCTCATCATTACACAGGGACTCTTCTAGCTTTTCTAAAAGCAAATTACAGGATGTGGAAATACATGGTGGGGTTGTGAAATTGCTCGAGACATGTGGCATTCTGGGTGATCGTTCAAGCAATGCACCAGTAAATATAGTGACAAGGTTTTGTCATGCATCTTTACAAATCTGCTATTATTACAGCTTACCTATGATTATCACGGTTATTCAACATGCTTTCCTACATCTTCCTCTTTTCACACCGCGGGTGTGCGTTTTGTTTTTGTCTGTATGTGTGTGTATGTGTGTGTGTGTCAGTGTGATTCATGTGACTGGCAAGTGTGAGCTTCTCCCTCAGAACCTGATGGACCGGCCATGTGGCTTTTGCTGCTGAGCTATGGCTGCCTCTAACCGCCTTTGCTTGATTCTTTTTCTGCACAAGACTGAAAGATGAGCCATGCTAACTTTCAGAGGACTAGCTTTGATGACTGACTGCCAATCGCTGTGGCATTCGTTTCCTCTTTTACAAGACAGGTGTTGACCGATGTGTTTTGCAACATACAAGCATGCACATACTGATCTTCATTCTCCATTCTTGTGTTTGTTAAATTCAGGCCTGCTGATACTCTTGTGTTTTCTATTATAGTATCTACTGGTGCATTTAGCTTTTCATCATGGAGATAAAAAAAAATGTATATATATATATATATATATATAATAATATATATATATATATATATATATATAT
>JAOTRN010000017.1:8551331-8562147 GCA_028566695.1 Bagroides melapterus
AGAGAGAGAGAGAGAGAGAGAGAGAGAGAGAGATCACAACAGGAATGCTGTTAAGACAGGCCTGCAATTTCTAACCATGCGTAACAAATTCACAGAATACATTTTGAGAATCTATCTTTTAAATATGCACTATGATTTAAAACTGAGTGTGTTTGTTACAAAGTGAGAGAGAGAAAGAGAGAGAGAAAGAGAGAGAGAGAGAATGAACAGATGGTAGTGGGATGAAAATGGCTAATAAAATTACTTTAAGAAATCTTTTTAAGATTTTAGTAGCTGTGGAAGTAAAGCAGAACTATTGTGGTTAGATGTGAACATCACATTATTACAGTTTTCAACTGGGACTGGGGTGTATTATGGTTAGCAATGAGTTTACATTTTAGCCAATGATTTACATGTCTGTGACTCGATGTATCACTTAACCTGACAGGTTGCTTCAAAATGAAATTTTTCTAGCAGTAAATCAAAGCTCAGAGGCAAGATCTAGGATATAAAAACCGTGTATTGGAGCACGGTTATGTCAGGCAGGTTTTCTCATCCTGTTTTAAACTGCTTTAAGCCCAGAAGGTCTAGGACATAAATGACTCAGATAACATCACTAGAGCAATACACAAACACTTAATTTGTGTCAGCATGCTAAATGATAAGAAAACAAAACCAAGCATCTAAAAATCACTATAGCTTCTTGTCCAGGGTTTTCAGACTTTCAGTATTTTAACAACATTACTTTGAAGACAATTTATATACTGTACAGATTAGAATAGATTTTTTTTTTCTTCAGGTTTGTGTGGCATGCTTGTTCTCAAGCTGACTTTGGCTTTCAACAGTTTTAAGTTTACAATCACCTGCCAGTAATGTCCTTAACTTGTGCACTTAAGCAAACAGACTAGAATTTCAGGTTTTTAAGTATTGAGTCCCTCCCGGCAGATCTCTCTTCTTTGTATTCAGTATTGTTTTATGTTTGCGCTTAACATATTAAAAAGACATACAAACCAAAACAAAACAAAAATCGTGTGTAATAATGCATCATTGTTAAAAACTGCACGATTGGAAACTGTTGTGTTATATACGCCACATTCCTATGTTCCCGTTTAGATTTGCAATGTGCTTTTGGACTTGTGTTCAATTTCACCTGGAAGAAAAAGCCCATTATGAGTGGATAGTATGACAATGTGTATGACACATGTTGCAAGACAATTTCTTTTCTTTACAGAAAATTAAGCTGTTTAGGAGAAGATTAAGCAAGGTATGTTATCTTTTTGAGCCCAAATTTGTATCAAGCAAATTTAGATTTCAGACATTTCTTTGTATCACACACACACACACACACACACAAAAAAAAACATAGTGACACACAGCACAGTGACAGGTGTTACGGAATGAGGTGTGTCTTTGTCATAAATATCATCATGTGGAGCAATCGAGGTGTTGGGAAAGTGTTCCTCACTTGTGGTGACAGAGAGAGCATGCTGAGAGATGAAAACTTGGTTTATTTCCTCCATCTTATTACACAGAAAACGAATGTATGTGTGTGTGTGTGTGTGAGTGTGTGCATGTGTGTGTGTGTGTGTGTGAGTGTGTGCATGTGTGTGTGTGTGTGTGAGTTAGTGAGAGAGAGAGAGAGAGAGAGAGAGAGAGAGAGCGAGCTGAAAGGCAAGTAGGGGCACGAAGTGTTCACTGAAATCTACCCCTTTATTTCTAATAGCAGGCCCACAACACTATTCCTGAGTTTGGTGTGTAGTATTTCCTCTGGTATAAGTTACCTGAATGACCTCAGCTATTAATCAATAATTACTTTCATGAAGTGAATGAGACACTTCAGACATTTTAGTTGAGACACAAATAACCTCTACTATATTATTTCTCTTCACTTGACTTTTGGTGAAACTCCTATGCTTCTAGGTTATAAACCATAGAAAATAAGCAGCAATATAAGAGTCATTTGTTTAGACCAAAATGATTCTTCTTTCTTACAGTATGATTAACTTCACTACTCAGCTACACTGACTTTCCAACAGGCAGGAAAAATATGTGGCTTGAAAGACAGTTACCAGAAAAGGGGGCTGTGTTTCAACATGTCAAAATGAAGGCTGGTAAATACATACAGTGTGCTTAATAAGATACGGCATGCAACCCTTTTACTGTCTGTTAAAGTTTGGTGTTCTTTTTATACAAATGAGGGGATCAGCAGGGAGAGGATATACAAATGTGCAGAATTATCTACAGTGGAAATGCATATTAACAAACTGTTCACAGTGCTTTGTTGTACAGTCCAAAGAGTCCTAAATTAAAACCAGATGTAGTTTATTGACATTGTAATCTCTGATGTGCTCTTATAGAGAAGAACCAAGATTATTCAGGATTTTGGGTGATCCTGACTGGTCATAGTTATGTACATTTCATTTTGAGACTTTAACATATCTTTGATATTTTACTTTCCACTAATATGCCATTGCTAATGTCTGGTTAGGTGTGAGCCATGAGTTCACTGATAAGTAATAAGGATAACTGCTGATTTAAGCTGATCATCCATACCAGCACCTGTGACGTGAACGTCTTTTTCCATTACCTTTCTATATTGACTCACAACAGTCTTAATCCCCTTCATCCACCAGCATGGCAGGTAGAGTTTGTTTGCCTACCTTGGAGCAAACATTCTGCTGATAATATGTAATACTATTTAGGCTAGTAAAGCAATGCTATTTAGCTAAGCTAATCAAACCTTTCTAATCAAAAGAAAAAGTAAATGTGGTTGAAAGAGAAAGAAGAAAGATAGAGCAAAAGAGGTGGAAGAGGGCAGCAAGCGTGTGTGTAAACATCCTGCAGGCAATGGGAGTCATCCTGGGAAATATTTATCTTAGCTGGTAACGCAAAGAGGCAGCCAAAGCCTTAATCTGGCCTTTAGCTATTTTCTCTGAGAAAAATCTGATAGAGGAGGGGGAGCATATGGATGTAGAAGGACAAAGAGAGGGCAAATTACTGAGGTTGCAAAGGAGAGTGGGGAAAGAGATAGGGCAAGGGAAGAAAAGATGGAGGAGAGGAGTATTTATGGATAAATGGATGTAGACAGGAATGCCGTGTTGGTAGCGGGATAGGGAGTGGGTGAACATCCAGCAAGGAGATGGTTGTGGCAGTGGAAGACCTGCAGGGTAGAGACAAGGGT
Organism: Bagroides melapterus; assembly: GCA_028566695.1. Classification (NCBI taxonomy): domain Eukaryota; kingdom Metazoa; phylum Chordata; class Actinopteri; order Siluriformes; family Bagridae; genus Bagroides; species Bagroides melapterus. Next base: position 8,554,492 of record JAOTRN010000017.1, read on the forward strand.
GGAGACTAAGACATTGGTTTGGAGGTGTGGAAAACACAGAAAAGATCACTTGTGGTTGGGTGTTGGGGGAGTATTTGTTGTTTGGTTGATGGCAGGATTTCAAATCTTTATGCAGACATTTTGGATTTTTTTTTTTTTAAAGATTTTCTTTTAATAATTGAGGTAAAGGTTTAGGTGTAGAAATAATAATATATAAGTTGTCTGATCCTCCATAAGTATTACAATGGTGGTTCTCTCATTGTCTTGCTACATGATGAAGTTTCTCCTGATTAGATTGGAGGCATTTTTCTGGCAGACAGAATGTTTTTATAGAGATCTGAATTAATTCTGCTGCTACCATGAAGAGTTACATTATCAATAAAGATTAGTGAACCTGTTACAGAAGCAGCTGTGCAAGCCCAAGCCATGACAATACCTACACCGGGCTTGACTGATAATCTTGTTTTTGGTTCAAGATCCTTTTTTTCTCCACACTTTGGCCTTTCCATCACTTTGGAGGGGTTGGTTCCAGAAATTTTCCAACTTCCAATCTGGCTGTGTGATTCTTACTGCTGTTGAGTGGTTTGAACCTTCAAGTATGGCCTCTATAATTCTGATCTTGGAGAAATATAACTGAATATCCTGGGAACCTGAATCCTCTCCCAGAGGACTTGTCAAGTCAAGTCAAGAAGCTTTTATTGTCATTTCAACCATATATAGCTGACGCAGTACATAGTGAAATGAGTCTCTACAGGACCATGGAACTACATAAAACAACACAGAGCTAAGGACCTAAAATAAGTTAGTAGTAACCACATAAAGTGCATCTGTGCAACCATGTGCAAACAGAGCAAGACAAAAGACAGACAATACAAGACACAAAAGCACAAAAGCACAAAATACACAAAAGCAGCACAGACCAGTATACACAATGTATATTCTACAGTACATGTGCAAAAATACAGGAATAAACACTTAATATAATAGCAGCAGTTATACGAGGTGAGGTATGAGCTGTGGCACAAGGGGAGGTGACACCCTGCACAGACAGAGCAAATATACAAACACTATGGACTATACCACATATGTCTATGGACTAGGGGAGGAAACATTGCGTAAACATGCAACCTCCCTCCAATAACTTCTAATACGATTGATAAAAAATTTAAAAGTAACATAATATCTCAGTCAAACAATAATACTGTATTATTGATGAGTTAAGGCATAATTAAATAATTACAAAATTCTAAACTGTTATGAGACGTATTTACTATAAATGGTTATATTAAAGCATTAATTCTCCAGTGCTTTATAAAATATTTACACAATGCCTTTCAATACAATGTGATCATGATTTTTGAATATTTTGTAATTTTCTTAATAGAACTTTTGAGTATAGTATTTTTTTTAGTTCACCACACAGAGCAAATAATCCAGTCTCTCTCCACACAGCCAGTCTCTAAACATTTCTCCACCTGCCTGTTAGGCTCCTCCCCTTCTGTCATCAGTATTCAAGTGTGCAGGCATCTAGTCAAGACAGGATGTATGCATGTGATTTTTCTGTTTTTTATTTGGGGGGGTGGGTGGTGGATTTAAAGGAAAAGCTATTAGCATCTGTTAATTCCAGTCAAACCTTTAGCTATACAACTAATGACTACTGTTAAATTTAAGAAAAGAAGATGTGGGATAAGCCGGATTGAGGCTGTTTGATGTGGTGGAAACAGAAAGTGTGAGTTGTGGTGGAAGGGCAGAATGGATGTGGTCATGTGAGCTTATCTCAGCTTATGTCAGTGCTGAGCGTTGAAAATAATCATGGACAGAATCCTGCACAGCGCACACCTGGACCTCTTCACCAGGAAAATGTCTGAATAGTGCAAACAGCAAACACAGAACAAACTAGTTGTGTAAGTTGTGCAGCTGCAGTTAAATGAACTAAATGGGACTCATGCTGATTGTATGTCTGATATGGAGGCATTAAGAGACCACACATAAAGGTAAAAAAACATTCACTCAATAAATACTTAAGATTTCTTCTTCTTCTTCTTCTTCTTCTTCTTCTTCATAAACCAACAGTATAAACCTTCAGACATCTTTAGTTAATAAAACCATTTTCTTCTGTCAAACACATAATAATAATAATAATAATAATAATAATAATAATAATAATAATCCTAATTTATTATTTCTCATCAATATAATCCTAGACTTCACTTTCACTGACACCTCACAGAAAATGTATGTTTCCAAATCTTAAGCAGAGAATACATGACACTGTAGTAAATAGAAATATTTGAAATAGAAAATTTGTTTTCAAATTCAAATTTTAAACACTAATTTCTTAAAAAGTAATATGTAAATCATGAGGCATGTAAATAATAATGTAAAAGGCAAGAAAAGCTTTATTATAAAATGAAAATGTAAATAAACACCAGATACATTTTTTTTTCATTGCGATTACGTGTGGGTGGAAGATAATTTAGATAATTGCTGGATGTATTGTTGGTCACCAGAAAGAAATTCAAGGACAAGGTTATTATGTTGTAATTTATTCTAATACAATGAAATAACCAAGGTTTATATTAGTCTGTATCCCACTCTCTCGTATCCTTGGTGACTACACAGAGACTGTGTTTTAGTTTGGATTAGTCCTTGGGCTTTTTCTTGGCAGTGACATCAACTCAAATCAGATTCAACATTATCACTGTAACATTATATACTCTGTATATATTTTATCATTTATATCATAATGTTTTTGTTTTTTTTAAACTAATTGATTGATACTGTATGTGCTATGGATATATATATATATCTTTTTTTTATTTCATCAACTACTTGTTGACTACTTCATTTAAACAAAAAATACAAAAAAAATAAATTCATTTAATCTAATTTTGGCTTGTCAATTTACAATCTCTAATCAGTAAATTTGTTGTAACCAGTATAAGGCAGTTCATTTCAGTCTGTACTGACACCTAGCAACATGGCTTCATCCAACTCGCACCTTTGCAGAAAAGGCTCTAGAACTAGGGTTAACTTCTTGGCACATTCAGATTCCTGCACTAAAATTTGGAGTGTAATGTTCTTTCCAATCTTTGCAATAAGGAAAAGCTGCTAAAAAACAATTTGCTGTGGCAGTGGGGAAGATGGCGGGCATGTTGTAGCAGGTAAAGTTATGTTTGGTACAGTAACTACAAACAACATGAGTGACATAACATAGTACTGCTTTTTTTTTTTTTTTAAATATTGATATTTCCCTGGAACGGTCCTAGAAAAGAGTTTTTTATTCAGACCTCTTCAGTTGAATAGCACGCCTTTCCATCATTTTAAGTACATGCAAAATAAATAGTGCATTTAATGAACTCTTTTATACCACAAGAGAGAATGAGTACAAGAGCATGAAGTATGGATTATGCAAGCGCCTGTGGTGCTGGATGGGCAAATTACATCGCTGTCTCTTCTACTAAGCATCAGATTGACACACACACACTGGCACTATCCCAATCACATCCTTCCCCAGAGCACAGTCTAACTCCACACACACACACACACACACACACACACACACACACACACACACACATTATAGACACATTATACACACTATTTGTCATTATTATAAGAAACATTGTGATTTTTGAATGATATTTGAATTCCACAGCCAAACAACTAGAGCTAAGGTACAAAGTGTTGCTGAGTAATTAATTCTTAATTAATTGTTTCTCCAATTTAACACGCTTTTAGATCATATAGATTTAGATATTTGCAACCAACTCAGAAATATAGGTATATTCATTTGCTGTATTCTCTCTTTTGTATCCCGTACCTTTTTCCGTTGCTCTCAGTAGAAGGTTGTAAAGATTAATTAAGCAATTAGCTGAACAACTCTCAGGATTTATTAAGAGCCCCAACCGGTGCCCTGGGAGACACACTTCTCAATTAAGAGGCCATGGGTGCAGTAAGGGCAGGAGGGCACGTTCTGAGCTATGTGTGGGAGAGAGCAAGCTTTTAATTAAATTATAATTATCCCCATCCTAATGACTAATGTTTGTCTTTGAACCTCTCAATGAGCAAGCTCAGGACAACAGTAATGTGAGTGAAGGAAATTACACACACACAAACACATGCACCCACACACACACACACACACACACACACATACATACACACATACACACAAAGCAGTATAAATCTCAACACATAAAGACAAACAACAAAAACTGAGCTTACACATGTTGAGGCTTATATGCATGACTGAAAATGAAATGCTGTGTATTTAAGACAGTGGTGTGTACGGGTGAGAGAGGGTGTGCCTACAAATACTTTGTACTGTGCTGGTACCGTGTCCTTAAGGACAGTCAATGATTATTAATGTGTGGGATTTGGACGTCAGTCTTTATAGTGTATTGTAAATAAAATGATAGTTACAAAAAAAAGAAGACATGTTAAAAGGAACTTTAAACACAATATCAGGCACAAGATTTCTCCCATCAAATGCTTCAATCAGACATACATCTGATATATAGTCTTTTTTATATTTACTGTGTTCACAACCCCCCCCCACACACACAGCCCCCTCACCCCCTACTCTCTCGCTCTCTCTCTCTCTCTCTCTCTCTCTCTCTCTCTCCCTCTCTCTCTCTCTCTCTGTTTCTCTCTCTCTCTCAGCGGCATATCTGCTCTCAGTCTCCTCTACATCTGCAAGTGATCTCCTCCAGCCCAGAAACACTCTTTCCCTGAGAAAAAAAAAAGAAGAAAGGGGGGGAAAGAAAGAAAGGGGAAAACAGAGAGTTTACTGCATCCTGGCACATCCTGCCTTAATGAGAAACCCCCCATCTGTCCCCAGCAGGATAGACAGAGAGAGGGACGGTCGTGCCAAGCAGCGGAAAAGAGGACTGAGTGAGATGGGGAGGGGGCTTGCTACAGTGACCCCTCTGTATGGCGGCTTCTCATTAGCTTAAGCTAGGGAAGCTTGTTAACCTCGCTAATCGAAACGGGAACTAGGATAAAGCCCTGGAATTTACTACCAGCTTGTCTCACATCAAAGGACAAGGGGTAGTCATAGTGTGCATGCATGTGTGTGTGTGTGTGTGTGTGTGTGTGTGTGTGTGTGAGTGAGTGACTGAAACAAAATTTCATGAAACATAAGCAAAATATGAAACAAAATGTAATAAAACCTAAATGTATTGTGTTTTTTTAAAGCTTGTTTCTGTCTTTCTTCATTTGAATTTCTCTGTTGTCACATTTTATTATGTGGGAGGGTCTTAAAAGCTTTAAAACTGGATTTTCGAGCTTCCAATTTTTGCTGGGGCTATTTTGTAGACTGCCATCCAAAGTAACTAACTACTGTGGACTAGGTCACTATAATCGGTAAAATAGAATTTTACATAAACACAGCTAAAAAAAAAAAAATGTTTTCTGTACTGTTTGGAGATGTGATTACATGGGTGTTTTTTTCCCATAATTTCAGTTGGACAGCTGTTACAATCAAACATTTAAATATATCAACTTATTTTCCTAGTAAATTTATCACTGACTCCAAAGGAAAAAAAAATAATGTTTTTTTTTTTTTATTTAATTATTATGTAATTAATAATTAATTTGCTAGAGGTGATGTCAGGTGATGGAATTAGCCAGAGTTTGCTATCTGTTTACATCAGCTCTCCTTAACCACAACCACAGAAGCAGGACTGACTTCTTTTCTGCTCACTCCACCTCTTTGAGCCTGAGTGTGTGTGAAACTGGATCTAGTTTTGTTGGCTTACTGCTACGATCCACCACAAGTGAAAATTGTCAGAAGCACAAGACAAGAATGTTTAATACTGTTTCATATATTATACATAGAATTGCATGTTCTTTCAGGATATTGCATATTTAATAACTTACACTGCTGTAAACTGAGCTCAATGCTTCCACAGTCATGATGCCCATGATTCAAATCAGAAATACCTAAATAATAAGATTTGGCTTAGAAATCCATTTGCCTCTGTGTAATCTTTGTTACAGAGCATACAAAAGGAAGAGGCAGTCATTGTTTTGTGTGTTTTTGGTACGTAATCCAGGTTGATGTTTACTTTATATTCAAGTACAACGTTCCACAAAACAACAATAAAACATTTGCAGCAATTGTGCTTTTCATATATGCAAAATGATGGCAACTTCTATCTTTTCACCTCTGCAATAAGCTTCATTACACTAAAACAAAGCTACAGTGTACAGTGCAGGATCCTCCCATAACTGACAGCCCATTACCAAGCCTGCAGCAACTTGCCTTGTTTACCTTAGGCATGTAGCTTCTCTAGCACCACTGTCAATTTTCCATTTCACACTGTTTCCAAAGCTTCACTTTCACCAATCCGAGCAGTTTAGAGATCATAGACTTGATCATTAGGAACATGATTCAGTATGAGTAATTGATCCTTTGTAGCAGAGACTGTGGAACCCTGTGCACACGAATATCCCCAAAGCATTGTGGGAATTGTTGGCAGTAAAGGAGCAGGGAGTGGCTTTTGCTGGTGTGTAAACTAGGAGATCCTCAGGTGCAGAAAGAAACTCTGTAGAGAGGAACGTGTAATCCATGCAGTGAGTGGGTCTTGTTGCCTTATGCCTTATCTCACCCGTCACTGGCACTTAGACTGTCTATATAGGGTGTTCAGGACAGGTATAAACATTGTCTGCTGGGGCAAAAATGTGTTTTATTGTACTGTGACCTCCTTCACCCCACCACCACCACTCTACACACACACACACACACACACACAAAAACACAGACAGAAAGTGTGTATTTGTGTATAATTTAAGTAACTGTGTCTAGTTATATTAGCTTCTCTTGACAGGATATGCCAGGATATTCTATTTCAATTACGTGATTCAAACAATTAAATATCAGTTTGCTCTGTAGATGCAATCAGCCTAAAATCACAGATTTTTCATACTTTTGAATACTGTTTGTTTGTATCCACAATGACTTCTCTACTGTTTATATTTATAGCATTATATGCCTTGTCAGATTCCATACCAGAGCCATCAGGGATATGGTGAAGTGTTTTTCCACATCACAACTGATGCAAAGCCTTAATGAACATTGACATCAGCCAGCCAGAGGAGCAAGTGTCCAGCATTGAAAGCCACTGTGACCTCACATTCTGTCTCTGTCTAGTCTCAAACAGCTTGTAGATGTCTTGCTAGTTAAATGAGACAAAATCATTCTCAGCAGGACTACATTTAACATTCACAGCAGCCTGCTGAAATGCAGTCCAAACAGGACAGTCTCTTATGCTTTTTTCTTTTTTTATTTATTGGACTGAACAGAAGTGTTGGTCTTGGTGATGCTCTGGTGTTAATGAGTAACTGTAGAAACAAGCCTATGATTTTAGATACATATGAACAGAGAGAAACTGATGTGTTACAGACAATACAGAGATATTGAGTCTAATAAAGAAGAATTAACTTGTGACCTAATATTTACTGTCAGATGTCTATAACATTGTCAACACCATCAGCAGACTAATTTATACTAGAAATGGCCCGCATGTGTGACAAAATTGTTACTGCCTTTCAGACATCCAGTGTTAGAGAAGACTATCAGTTGGTGACATGAACAAATACAACTTTGAGACTTTGATATATAAATTATAAATTATATAAATTTAACCTGTGTGTGTGTGTATATATATGTGT